>KV454826.1:0-19853 GCA_001662585.1 Pseudogymnoascus sp. WSF 3629
TGAAGGACTACCTCATCGTTAGTCAAGCTTCTAATGCTGCCATCACAGAGCAAAAGGATGCTATTCTACAGCTCTAAGAAGAACTCCAAGATAAGGATGAAAAGATCACTACACTACAAAGCATTCAGAGATATCTTAAGAACATAGCCCCTACTTGCAATCCAGGACCTCGCCTATCTACTCGCATTCTAGATCCTCCTATCCTCACAGATGGGATTGAACCAGCTTTTAAAGACTAGGTTATAAAGATCCGACTTAAGCTAGAAGCCAACATTAACCACTTCCTAAATGACAAGATGCAGATGAGTTATCTCCAAAGCAGACTAGGAGGACTTGTAGTTCGCTATGTGAACCCTAGGCTTCGCATTACCTCACTAAACATGCTCTAGTTAGCAGAAGAAATCATCTAACTCCTTAAGAAAGTGTTTAGCAACCCTAATAGAAGACACACTACACAAACTGAGTATCGCAAGTTATACCAAGGCAAGAATACCTTCACAACATTCTAGGCTGAATTCCAGAGACTTACTACAGAGCTGGACTACTTAGAAGAGACCTTGCTTGATGATCTCTGATTTAAAATCAACTAAGGCATGTAGAAAGCCCTTGTTACAGAAGTAGGAGCTACCACCCTACATGAATTCGCGAAGAAATGCATGCTTGTAGACTAAAACCTACAGAGAATTCAAGAAAAGGAGAAGAGAATGAAGCCACATCTGTTCGCCTACTAGAAGCAGAGTGGCTAGAGCCCTACTGCTAGTACTGCTGTTGAAATAGTAGCACTATAGAAGAAGCTCTACTGCCCTCCCCACTAAGATCCCGAGAAAGAATCGCTCATGAAGCTTGGCAAATGCTTCCATTGCCATGAAAGTGGTCATCGCGCCTACAACTGCCCACAGAAGCAGAAAGTTAGAGTCAATGAGATCTCTACTATAGAAGAGCATGCTTAATATGAGTTGGGAAACGAATAGCCTCTAGAAAAGACGTCACTAGAGGTCTAACAGCAAGAATTGCCTCCTCTGCTTCTTCATTATCCCATTTCGACTATGACACTCCGTTCTTAGCTACTTGTAGAATAGGAAGAAACCAAATTGTCATGCAAGCCTTAATGGATAGTAGTGCAACAGGCAGAAGCTTTGTAAATGCTAATGACGTAAAACGAATCTATGAAATCGAAAACATCTCTCCTATCTAGCTCCTAAAACCAAAGAACATTAAAGGATTTAATGGAGCTACTACCCCTCTAGTTACACATGCTATATACCCTTGACTACAGATTAGAGACCACGTTGAAAGTCTATGCCCTCTATTCATTACTACTCTTAGGAAACATTCTATCATTCTTAGGAAAGCTTAGATGAAGCAGCATAGGGTAGTGCTTAACATGGTGAATGACTAGGTCCTCTTCACAAAAGGCTACTGCTAGCATACAACGCCAACGGACACTTTAAAGGTGAAAACTACAAGTCTCTAAGTTAAGAAGCAAATACATAATAGCGAAATTCAAGAACCAGTCTCTTAACCTCCCTAGAGAATGACGAACCCTTATAGCATTGTAATGATTAGGGTAGCACCATTTAATATGCTACGAAAGCAGAAAGGAGCAGAAGTCTTTGTAGTATCATTTAAGGACATACTAGAAGAACAAGCAAAAGAAGAAGCAGTAGAGATCGACCTAAAGTCAATCCTCCCACAAGAGTTCCATAGATACCTTAATGTGTTCTTAAAGCAAGCAGCAGACAAGCTCCTGCCTCATAGATATGCTAACCACCACATTATCTTAGAGCAAGACTCAAAGTTAGGACATGTGCCACTTTACAACATGTCACGAGAAGAGCTTGACCTTGTGAAGAAGTATATAGAGGACAACTTATCAAAAGGGTTCATTAAAGCTAGCAAAGCTCCTTTTGCCTCCCCTGTCCTTTTCGTCTGCAAACCAGGAGGTGGATTGCGATTCTATGTTGATTACTGAAAATTAAATGCCATTATAAGAAAGGACTCATACCCATTGCCTCTAATTAACGAGACGCTTGCATAGATCATAGGAGCAAAATACCTTACTAAAATTGACATCTGTTATGCTTTTAATTAGATTCGAATGCAAACAGAAGAGGATGAAGACCTTACTACTTTCAAAACAAGATTTAGATCCTACAAGTATAAAGTCCTCCCCTTTGGCCTTACTAATGGCCCTATAACATTCTAAAGATACATGAACGAAACCCTTATGGAATATATTAACAAATTTGTTATAGCATATATGGATGATCTTCTCATCTATAGCACAAGTTATGCTAAGCATACTTAGCATGTGCAAATGGTTTTGCAGAAGCTCTAAGAAGCTAGGCTATAAGCAGATATTGCAAAATGCAAATTTTTCGTCTAAGAGACAAAGTTCCTAGGACTCATTATTAGAGTCCATAGCATGAGAATGGACCTTACGAAAGTCTAAACTATACTTAAGTAGAGAGCACCAAAGTCACTCCGAGATGCACAAGCCTTCATTAGGTTCTGTGTGTTCTATAGACGGTTCATACGAAGTTACTCTACCATCATGAAGCCACTAGTAAATCTCACAAAGAAGGGGTAGATATTCAAATGGAACCAAGCTTGCTAGGAAGCCTTTAAGTTAGTTAAGAAGACTGTTATAGAAGCACTAGTGCTACGACACTTCGACTAGGATAAAACAGCATATGTAGAAGCTGACTCCTTAGACTACATTTCCTTAGGAGTTCTATCATAGAAGGATGATTAAGGAGTCCTACATCCTGTGGCTTTCTTCTCTAAGAAGATGACACCTGCTAAGTGTAATTATGAGATATACAACAAAGAGTTGCTTGTAATTATTCAGTGCTTCAAAGCCTAGAGACCTAAGATAGAAGGTACAGCGATGCTAGTCTAAGTCCTATTAGATCACAAGAGCCTTGAATACTTCATGAGCACAAAAAAGCTCACTAGGCGTCAAGCTTAATGGGCAGAATTCCTTTCTTGCTACAATTTCCAAATTGTATATCAACCTAGCAAACAGAATGGGAAAGCAGATGCTCTTACGCGAAGGCTAGGGGATCAACTAGAAGGAAATGAAGAGGATGACTAACAGAAGCAACAGCTTTAAACGATGCTACTAATGGAGAAGCTACACCCAGAACTTGTATAGCAGCTAGAACTCAAAAGTCGTGAGTAGGCATAAGATGCTCAACCCGTGCTAATCCTACCACAAGATCAGAGCATCTATGACAAGATCTAAGCAGCATAACTCTAAGATGAACTATGTAAGGATACGATCTAAAGACTACGGAATGATGAGCAAGATAGCCTAAACATAGCCCTAGCACATTGCGAAGAGAGAAATGGACTCTTACTCTACTAAAATCGAGTTTGGATCCTAGAGGACACCTGAGTCAAGCTCCTCTATGAGGTTCATGACCAGCTAGCAATGGGACACCCTAGAATTAGGAAGATGATTCGCATCATTAAGAGACAGTACTACTAGCCTCGGATGGACAAGACTATCACTTAATATATGAAGAATTGCCACATCTACAAGAGATCAAAACCAACCTAAGATGCGTATAATGGACTCCTGCAACCAATCCTAATTAGAAGCTAACTATGGCAGGATATTTCCCTTGACTTTGTTACTAGATTGCCACTTTGTGAAGGAAACAACGCCATTCTAGTAGTGGCCTATCAACTAACTAAAGAACGGCACTTCATTCCTTGCTTCATAGGACAAGAAGGCACTACAGCAGAAGCTACAGCGTAGTTACTGCTCTGACATGTATGGAAACACCACGGCCTCCTAAATTCGATTATATTAGATAGAGGTCCCTAGTTCGTCGTAGCAGTCTAGAAAGTGCTATGTAAGGTATGGAGAATAACAGCAAAACTATCAACAGCCTTTCATCCAGAAACAGATGGCCAGACAGAGAGATTTAATGCAGAGCTCAAGCGATATCTCTAAGCCCATATCAACTACCTACAAGACAATTAGGTTGAGTATCTCTGCCTAGCAGAATTCGCAGCAAATGCCCTACCATTAGAATCGACAAAAGTAAGCCCATTCTTCGCAAATAAAGGCTTTAAACCACGCATAAGTTTTGACATTTAGCATACAGATGTCCAAGATGCTCCTTAAGAGCATAGAGACATAGCTTAGAAACTACATGATGTTTAGGAATTCCTACAAGACCAGATTGCCCTCTCCTAAACTCAAATGGAGCACTTTGCAAATCAAAATAGGAAGCTAGCACCAAGATACAAGGTAGGAGACTAAGTCTGGCTTTCTACTCAGAATATCAAAACCTAGCGACCCTTAAGGAAACTCGACCATAAGCAAGTTAGCCCATTCTAAATCCTCAAGCAAATTAGGAATGTTACATACTAACTCTAGTTACCACTAAGCATGAAAATACACCTAGTGTTTCATAGCAACCTCTTGCGACTTAACTTAGATGATGCTTTATAAGGCTAACACTATAAACCACTGCCTCTAGTTATCATAGAGGATGAACCTAAATGGGAAGTTGAAGAAATCCTTGATTCTAAACTCCTACGGAAGAAGTTGTTCTATATGGTAGCATAGAAGAACCATCTACTAGACAACACTTAGTATCCTGCTACAAATTTCAACAATGTACCTAAACTCACACAAGCCTTCCACCACAAGTACCCACAGAAGCCACGATGATCATACTCTTGATTAGGAGATCAATCTTAAGTAGGGGGGGGGTAGTGTTACGATTGCAGCTTATAGCTACTAGCAACTATGGGAACAGGCAGCCATAATAGCCACTAAGGTTACAAGGGACCGCTAAGCGCACAGCTACATATAATGAGGAATAGCCTCACTTCCTTCCTTCCTTTCTTCTTCTCTCTTTAGATTCAATCTAGCTTACTTTACCTAGACTAGCATCATAACCTCCGTGACCATCATAACAATAAAAGGCTTATAACTACTTAACTATAATAGTTAAGTTTATCTATACCTTCTTATTATACCTCTTATATACTTCTATTATTATAAGACTAACTCTATAAAGAGCTTAAGGCATTTAAGCCTTTCTAATAATCTAAAGAGGAAGTTAATTAGATCTTATAGTATTAATACATAATGTGATTAAGATTCACGTTTTGTCTTTCTTAATTCCTAGTAAAGCCTATGTTAATAGACCTTAAGATGATGTCATCCTCTAATAAAGGCTAGTCTTATCTATGTTATAGATATCCTCCTCTTAAAACTCCCTTATAATTGTCCTAAGAGCCTTCATCTCTTCTTCTACTTGCTTAGGGATTAACCCTACCTTGTCATACTATATATATTTATAGATATTATGTTAATTCTTAAATCATTAGAGCTAGCTGTTACTAAACTCTACATAAGTCTAGTGTAAGTACTAAGGGAGTTGCCTCTAGATCTACTATGCCTTCTACTAGAGGAGTTCTCCTAATATAATGCACCCTTTAGCTTGAATTAAAAGCTACTAGGTTAGAAGAACCTTCTCTAAGTTATGCTAGTTACTAGCTTAGAGTCATGATCCTTTAGCTAAGTCTAAAGACTAGTTAAGAGAGGCAAATCAAGGCCTAAGGGATTCTAATATTATAGATTAGCTAAGTATTTGATTATACTAGCTTTGAAACCATTGCTTACATGCCCTTTAAGATGGGCAAGGATGTTACTTGTTAGCCTAGCTATAGAGCGCTTAGTGCTATTTGATCATAATTAAGGCTTTTAAGCCCATTCTAAGCTGTATAAATGACGTTAGTAGATGTTTAAGACGATATATAGAGGATTGGATGTAATATTCTTAAGTATTAGGTTCGTATGGAGTTTTGAATTAGTGCATGAAAAAATATCACAAAAGCAAGGATATTGTCTTAGCACATATCGTCATAATAAGGCTGTACTGTACTTTACAAATCTTTACAAATCTTGTCACGGGATTAGAGTCATCCTTTAATTGATGTATTTATTCTTAGGTGCCTAGAAGGGTCATAGATTGACAAATCCACCTCACCTACTTAACTCCCTAAGTAGCTCATCTAAATCATCCGAAAGTTGTTTCACTTTAAACCTCTCAATCTAAAAGGCTCTTTCTTCCCCTAGAAAACTCTTCCATTCAAACTTCCCACATCTCTCTTTCTGCTAAATCCAAAATTGTTCTAGCCCAACTGTGAGTTTTGCCAGTTTGTGAACTAGCTAGCCAGTTCGCAAGTAGGCTGGCCTAACCGCGAGTTTTGCAGCTCGCGAATCAGCTGGCTAGTTCGCGAACTAGCCGGCCCAACCCTAAGTAGCAGTGTAGAATAGTATCGTAGAAAATTCAAATTCTACGTCCTACAACTATAGCAATTATGGCTACTATTGCTACAATTAATACATTTCCACATGACGTACGTACTGCTTTTCAGGACTATATAAGCAGTTCTACTTACTACAACCAAGAGCAACTCTCACACGAAAAATGGAGCTAAATACATACTATACTCTAGAATCTAGCTGCCTTCGTACTATATAACAGAGAGACTGCTAATCTAAAACAGCATACACTATCTGATTTTAAGCTTATTAATAATAAGCTTTATAAACAGAGTGATAAACGGAGCAGTAACTAGCACTCTTAACGTGTAGTATAGAAAGCAGAGGTGTTTGACATTATTACAGAAGAGCACCTTAAGCTACTACATGTAGGCTATAACAAAGTATGGCCTACTATTAAGTAACAATACTACGGAATAAAGCATGAGGATATAGAGTTTATACTCAAATAGTATAAGAATTACACGTTAAATCGACCTACTACTACAAAAGTACCTCTAGTCCCCATTATAAGTAGAAGAGCATGGGAACGGGTTTAGATTGACCTAATTAATATGCGTCATGAGCCATCAGGACAGTACAAGTGGATTTTGCATATAAAGGACCACTTTTCAAAGTATACGCAGCTATATCTACTAAAGAGCAAGCATGCAAAGCTGATTGCAGACTGCTTTGCTCTCTTTATTATAGCCTTCTTACCTCCTAAGATTATGCAAGCAGACAACGGCAAGGAATTTAAGGGTGCACTACTTATTCTACTACGTAAGTATAGAATTCAAGTAGTAAATGGAGCACCATGGTCACCTCAAACCTAAGGCCTAGTTGAGCAGGCAAATGGAGTAGTAGAGAACAAGCTACGGGCTTAGAAAATGGATCATGAGTCTACAGAGTGGAAAGATGGGCTACTTGAAGTTACACTTGCTATGAACACCTAAATCCACTCTACTATTGGGTGCGCACCAGCTGAGCTACTGTTCCAAGACAGGAGCTCTCATATCGACTGGCTTAATAGCCAGGCCCGGAAGGATCTCTCAATTGGAGTTGAGCAGGAAGACCTAACGATGGCACCGATTCTTGAGAGTGAGCTTGAGGATGCTCTAATCGACCCACAGCTCCAGCAAGAGCTGGCGCTCTCGATCAATTCTAAGCTGGCGCTCTCGATCAATTCTGAGCTGGCGCTCTCGATCAATTCTGAGCTGCTGCTCTCGCTCAATTCTAAGCTGCCGTTACTCAATTCTGAGCTGGCGCTCTCAGTCAATTCTGAGCAAGCGCAATCGATCAATTCTGAGCAAGCGCGAGAGCAACAGCTTCATTCTGAGCTCTGGCGTGGGAGCCGGACTCGAGTTACAGCCCAGCCTAGAACTAAGCTTAGAGCTCCCCTTGCCATTGATCCTATAATTGAGCAGGCTACGGTAGCAACTCAAAAGGCAAGGGTTTCTATGATACGTAAGTATACTAAGAAGCATGATATCTAGCACTTTGATATTGGAGCTATAGTCTCTATAAAGGTGCCTCGAGAGGATAGAACCTCAACTGATAATAAAAGGCTCTTTGCACGCATTCTAGAAGAGCCTTATCCTCATAGATACCAGATTCTTACTTGCTCAGGTATTATACAACGCCTAATACCTACAAAATCACTTAGAGTTGTAGAGCAAGCTCTATGGTCTGATATCATTATTCCTACTTCTACAAAGCAAGTAACACTAGGGCTTGCAGCTAGAGAGGCTTCTACAAGTGCACGGGTTGGAATATCATGTCAATGTAAGGGTTAATGTAGTACAAAGAGGTGCCGTTGCTATAAGGAAGCAAAGGAGTGTAGTATACACTGTCATAATGATGACCATGACTGTGGGAATTTATCGGGTCTAGCTACTCGTACAGAAATAGCTTTAGTTGAGAGGCCACGGAGGAAGCGGGCAAGAGCAGACACAGTAGGTAATACTATATAGTTCAATTGATTGATTACCCCTACTTACGGTTGGGCCGGCCAGTTCGCGAACTGGCCGGCCGATTCGCGAGCTGCAAAACTCGCGGTTGGGCCGGCCTACTCGCGAACTGGCAAAACTCGCGGTTGGGCCGGAACAAAATCAATTCCCAAAGCTAACCCTCTAATGGCTTTTCCCCACCGCCTCCTCACCGATTCAACATGGCGCCTCGTTGGCCTTGGACTTACAACCACCGTCTTCGCCTTGGGAGCCTTGGCCATACTCGCACCACCTGTTGCTGCAGAATCTCTTGGAGTCACGGCTACCACATCAGAAGGCCGCACAATAACCAAAAAAGCAATGGTATTCCTCGGTATACGTGAGCTGGCCGCTGCAGTAGCGCTGTTTTGGTTCTATCGTGAAGGGAAGGAGAAGGAAATGGGAGTTTTGACGATAGCGTGGACTCTCGTGTGTGTGACGGATACATGGGTTGCGACGCAAGGGCCGAGAGGATGGGATAAGGGGATTTGGACGCTGTGTGGGGGGGCGGTAGTGGTTGCGTTTGTAGGGTTGGGGCTGTTGCAGTCGTGAGTGCTAGGGATTGATGTGGTGCTGAAGAATTTAAGGGTACGAGTAGAGCAATGGAGGAGATTGTTCGTTAAGGACGCATGCCTGTTCAGGCAGTTCACATTTGAGCGGCTCTAAAGATTGCTTGCTAACATGCCATGCTGAAACATCGTCCACAGTAAAGGTATCCCATCATGTTGTCTCTTCTGTTGGCGGTAAATGTGGCATCGACACGTTTGGGTTTCCCTCAAGAGGTCAAGTGTGCGGAACTACGATGCCGCCGACCATGCTTATCACTACATCCTGACCTTCCATTGCAGCCCTGACCGAGAATATGTTGGTGTAGTCTGCTTTGAAGACAGGCACGCCTTCGGGGAATGTTGACGTCGACTCTTTGCGGGTCAGAACGCTGACTTTATATGGAGAGTCTACGAATGCTTTAACGACAGGAACTCCCGGGTTTCCACCCGCCTACAATATATATTGGTCAGCAGGATGCTCGTGGTAAGATGACTATCAGAAAGTTATGGGTGGAACAGTAGTCTTAAGGCGATGGGTGGTGCAGGAAGAGTGATGAGAAGTACGCCAGTAAGCAGAACATTCTTGAGCGAGGCCATTTTTGATAGAATCAAATGCGAATGACGGTGCTCAACTAAAACAGTAAATGGCAGACAGTGTTTAGTAATATTCGAATGAGGAGGCAGACGAGGCTGGTGCGAAGTCTTGCATTCAAAGGTCCTGTCCTACTTATCTGCATATGCTAGCCCACTAGCTTGGACAGAGCCCTACCTCGCATTTTGAGATTAGTACTTAACGTCTCGGGCACCCTCCCTAATTTGCTTGGCAGGCTCGCATGTGAAAGCTTGTAAAACAGTTGGTTTGTGAACATGGAACATTTCCGTGTGATAGAATTATAATAAATAATCTCGTCATGAGTGTCGCAGCCTGCCCAGCCAGGTTTACCAGCCGCCCCTGTCAACCCGTCAGCTGCCTTTTCTCGCCTATAAAGCTGCCCCGCCCACCTCACCTCTCGCGTCACCACCTCTCGCTCGCTTTCTTCCTCATTCCAACCATTGACGTCTCCAGATCAGCATGCTTTGATTAGAGTTAAATAGGACCACAGAACGAAGTCACAGCCTCGGCCGATCCATGCATAACGCTGTCTTCCACGCGCATATCTTCAGTCTTCAGACCTCTAGGCTGTACAGTCTCTGCATGTTACAAAAAGTCAAACGATGTCATTTTGAGGCTTTGGGCGAAGCTGGCTCGCCCATGTCACTCATATGATAACTTTCCACCTTCGTCTCAGTGAGAACCGCAATCCCAGGCCTGGTTAAAAAGATGTCAGACTCCTCTGTGGAAACTGCCATACCATTGTTGGGCGGCACGAGCGGCTCACTCATTCTTTCCCGGTGAATTGTTGTAGTGTTGTTCTTCGAGGTCACCCAGCTTCCGCCCAACTGATCTTCTATCCGTGATAGATTGTAACGAGACAGCTTGTCCAGTGCTGTCTTGAAGTCGTCAAGAATCACCGAATCGGTAAGGAGTTTGAAGACAAACGCAAGCTTCCAGAAGGGGTTGATTCCAATAGGCAAGGTGGACTTGAGCGCGCCGGTTACGGCACAGATATCAATTATAGTGAAGATTATGGAGACGATCATGGCGAAGAGCATAATCGCAAAGCGAGGGGAGATGTACATTAATTCGAAAAAACCGAAGCTGTACCGGGTTCGAATTTTGTAGAGAAGGACGCATGACGCGTAAACCCACCACGGGTCCCTATTTACTGATCAGCCAATGTTCTCGGAGACGGGATATGCATAGAAAATATCATTACCGGAATAGAGCCTCGAAAACCCTTATCTTCAGGTAGATGTCATTGATATTATTAAAATACGCGAAGTTCGCGTAGATTTCCAGAGCCCAGTATGGCTGGGCTGCAATCATGGAAACGGCAAAGGCGATATTCGTCTTCCGGCCCATGAATGGCTTCGCCTTCATCCATGCCACGACACTGTGTAGACTCCACGAGATGATGAGAAAGATCACCGTCACGGATACATACCAGCCGTATATTGGAGCGTGTGTGAAGATGAATGTGCCATGGAATGTGCCCAGCATGAGCTGACATGGTGCAGGACGCAGTTAGATCTTCGGCTCCAAGTAATGGATTGGATATCAAGAACATACCTCTAGCAAAATGATTTTGTGGAGGAGGACTCCACGCCTCATGTTTGACAAGGTGATACAGATCATTATAATGATCGATCCAACCATGTAGCCCTGGGCCCATGCCTCGAGAACGAGCCCATCTGGATTAGTCGGCTTGGTGACTACGGTCATCCGCCGAGTCACCGGAGCCAAGGGAGAAAGGGTCTGCGATGGCAGAGATACCATGTTTCCTGGTCATCAAAAATAAAGAAGCAGGAGGTAAGCAGAAATACTGCAGCAAGGGATCTGGATTCCCAGAGGTGGGGAACCAGAATCATTTAAAACGTATGTCGCGCAATTGGGTGCTGTCAAGTGGGACAGCGAGCGTTCCTGCGTCGCTAATTATGCCCTCTTTGCCTGTTTTATAAATGTGTCGCATGGGGTTCATGCAAGCTAAGGGTCATTACCCCATGGGGAGCGAGTTCTGGGAATCTCCAGTTTTTCGGTGCATGGGCTCGCGTGGCCAACAACTTGCACGACGAATACAGATAACTAGGTATCTCAACAGTCAGTCAACAAACACCAGTTTACGTCTTAACATTAATTAACTAACGAACAAAGTAAATATCTCAGCCGTTTCTCACCAATACGACGCCTTATAGATTAAGTGGCGTTTACTAAAGCACAGACCCTGCATAGATATCTTAATCTGGACGGTGATGGATTGATAGCAAGGATGTTGTAGAGGAAAATGCGGGGAAACCGTCGCCGTCGAATTTAAATTTCGCGGAGTTCGGACGCCAAGAGCGATAACCGACGCGAGAGCCAACCTCTGACAAGCCACAAAATCGAACTAATCCCGGCTATTGGATTGCCACCCCCGCCCGGAGGTGCTTCCGTATACGATTGTACCGTTTACCGTTTATCGTACTGTTGGAAAAGTGTTGCGCTTTGACGTCGCTTACAGTCTTGCTGCATTTCTTTTTCTTCTGTACTAGAAACGGGAGCGAGAAATGTGGAAATCTTCGCTGCGCCATTTGATAGATATCACAACCCTGCAATCCGAAGTGGCCGAGCCCCGAATCGCTGGGCTCGTTAACCCGCTAGGGATTACCTATTGGGAAGGATTTTTGTTAATGGCGTGTGTTTCACCTCGGGATTGATATTAATGATATGCGCTCCGCTTGTCAAGAGTGGGGCCTTGGAGAAGCGTGATATCTCCTTTATTTCACTATGGAGCGTATTAGCTACGACTAGCGTGGTATTTCATTTTCTCCCTACGGAGCATATTATTTGTGTGTCTTTGTAAAAGGATCCTGTCACATGAAAATAGTGGGGCAGTGAGTAGAAGTTATGATAGGCCGCATGCGGTACGAATTAATCGTCGGTGTCCGCACCGACCACCCTGCAGGTGGTCGGCGAAAGCGCTTTGAAGCCCGAAAGCGCTTTGAAGCCCGTCGCATAACCGAGAAGGAGATTTCTTCGCAAAACACATACATTTCTCCTCCTTACTTATGCACTTGTGACATCATGACTTCCTCGCACTCGAACACTCCTACCAGAATGGACCAAGCCCTCGAATTCCTTCATAAGAACCCTTCCGAAAAGCCTATAACCGCTGCACGAATCTATCACATAAATGCGAAGACCCTCAATACCAAAATCCGTCGGGCAAGAGAAAGGGCAAATGCTCCACCACCTACAAATGGAGGTCAGAATAGGATACTCTCAGAGGCACAAATTAAGGCAATCTACAAGTATGTAGAGGACTCATATCATGCAGGATACGGAGCGTCAAAACAGATGGTATTCACAGCAATTGGTCATTTGCGGTCTGCAGAAATACCATCAAAGCCGCCACCTTCATGGCGGTGGTTTCAGGGATTTATGAAGGCACATCCAGACCTATTCTAAGTTATCAAGACTAAGGCAATCGCTCGAGTACGAGTTACATCCCACGATGTTTCTATAGTCGAAAATTGGTTTTCAGAGTATTTTGCTTGGTGTACACAACACAATATCCAACCGCAGGATATCCACAACTTCGATAAGACAGGATTCTAGGTAGGAGTAGCACTAGGAGAGGAGGTTGTTGTTCTAGCATATATAACAGAAGTTCGTATAGTTTATTGTTCTTAGAATAGTTAGACTTAAGCTGACTTATTAAAGATGTATGTTCCTATGGCCGAAAACCGCAAATCTGTCATAGTGATTGAGTCTATTTGTGCTATTAGAAAGGAGATTCCACCTGTGATTATTATGTAAGGACGCTAGCATATGGAGTCTTGGTATAATGAGAAATTAAATAGCAACGAATTAGTCTTACTTTTAGACTTAGGATATACAAATAGCAAGCTTGCGATGATATTTTTAGAGCACTTTATAAAGCATATAGATGCTAGCCCTAATAAACTAATGAAAGTGCTTCTTATAGACAGCCATATAAGCCATATAACTCTAGAGTTTGTCTTACGGGCTATAGAAATGAATATTCATCCATATCCCTTTCCGTCACATCTTACTCATGTGATGCAACCTCTTGATGTTAGTGTTTTCTAACCATATAAACACTAGCATAAGAAAGCAGTTTAACACGTAATGCAGAGCTTAGATATTAATTATAATATAGCCTCATTCTTCCGCGATTTATCTGAGATTTGCAAGAACACATTCAAAAAGGGAACTATTATAGGAGCTTTCCGTGACTCTGGAATGTGGCCAATTAACCCTCAAGAAGCTCTTAAGAAAATGAAAGTGTACGCTCCTCCTGAGCGTCTCGAAGGCCCTTTAGGAATTCCGAGAACACCGACAAAATTTATGCATTCAGAGCTCAAACTTCAACACTAGCAAGCTAGAATACCAGACCTACTTTCTAGTCCATCAGCTCAAGAGTGGAATTCCTAGGCACATGGTACTGAAAATATGCTTGCATATGGAGAGCTTGCAGTCCTACAACATGATTTACTATCTGCAAAAGTTGCAAATCAACAGAAAGCTAAGATTAGGAGTCGATCTGTTCTTTAGACAACAAGTGGTCCATTAACAGCTAAAGATGCACAGAAAAAGAAGGAGGACAAGGCTAAAAAACATAAGGAATCACAAGAGTAGAGTGCAAATTACAAGATGCGAATTGCAATGAGCAAAGTCAAGAGAGAGCTTCATAAGCGTGAAGTACAAGCACGCAAAGCTGAGCAAGCAAGAAAACGTCAGGTTAGTACACTGTTAAAGGCAAATCAAGAAGTTCCTCTTGATTTACTTGAGCCAATTCCAGACCCTGAGAAATTGGCTCAAGAATCAGAGCTTCAGGAAGAGGCTACCTCTCAATTGATTTCAACAATGGGCTATTCACAGTCACAAGTAGACGAAGATGAAGATGCTGGTTTTATTCGATTTAGTGGGATAGATATAGAGAGCGAGAGCTTATTTGTGGACCATGAGCTTGATATAGAAGACCATTTAGATCCTGGATTATTTTAAAGTTGGGAATAGCTTCAATGATTACAGTATTCAAATTGTTCATAAGTTATTAATATCGTGGTTGTATTAGAACCACTATACAAATTGTATCTGGCGGGCTTCAAAGAGCTTTCGGGCTTCAAAGCGCTTTCGCCGACCACCTGTAGGGTGGTCGGTGCGAACACCGACGATTATTGATAGATATCCGTTTTAATTACTACTAAACCCCACAAGCGCTAACTACAACGTCGCCCTTTTCTTTGACCTCGCTCGCCACTGGACTACTGAACACATCGCTCTGCCATGGACTAACATCTGTTCCCTCGAATTTCCTCGCGCTGATACCCCTCGCAAATAACTTGTCCAGCTCCCCATACGTGCGTCCCTTCGGCTCCGGTAATCTGAAATACGACCAGAGCAAACACAAGAAACAGAGTCCAGCCCAGAAGAATCCACTCTTCGCTTTCCAGTTCCAGGCTGTTGGGTTGAGCATATAGGGCGTAATCACGCCATTCACAATACCAAAGATATTGTAGGCGCTGCGGGCCAAGACTATGGATTTTGTCTTCAGGCGAGTTGATGGCAATTCGGAGACGAGGGAATAACAGACGGGTCCAACCGTGATATCGTAGATGAAGGTGTAGGCTAGGAGGAGAGAGCCAATGACCCAAGGCGTCGCTGCGCTGCGCGAGAAGGAGACGATGCCGATGAGGAGAAGCAGGAGGGTTAAAGTTGCGAGACCATAGACATAGATTGCACGACGCCCCATATACAACATTAGAAACCAGGAACCAACTGTACCAATGGCTCCCAGGGCGAACTGCGGATTGTTAGCTTAGGTATAAAGTGTAAGGCTAGGTTCGAGGTTTTACCTGCGCCATAGACATATCAAAGGCGTTAACCGTGGGAAGGCCAGCTTGTATATAGAAATACGTCGAGTATCCCATGAATGTACTCCCACAGAGATTCTGGATGGACCAAGTCGCGCAAACAATCTCTGTTCGCCGTAAATCGCTTCCCTTGAAACAGTCCAAATAGCTGACGCCAGATTCTAGAGCCTTCTCCATTTCGTTAGTGACGACTATCATCGCCAAAGTTTGATCAACGTCAACATCAACCGAGTCGTCCGCATTGAACGAGGTCAACTTCCGCAAAGCCTGTCTGGCATCTTCGACCCTGCCGCGGCGAACGAGCCACCATGGTGATTCTGGCGCGAAAAGAACACCGACTAAGATTGGAACTGGCCAGATCCACTGGATGGCTACCGTTTATTAGTTTATAGGCGTCTATGATGGGAACGAGTGAAAATTTACCAAAAGGAATTCTATAACTCCATTTATCTGTCCCTAATGCATGAGCACGCAGGACTCCGGATCCGATCAGTTGCCCAAAGACCCAACAGAGGTTGACATAGGTTGTGAGATAGGCGCGAAGTTGAGTCGGGCATACCTCAGAGGCATAGGCCGTGGTGAGAGTTTGAAATATGCCCCAAGGAATCCCGCAAAGAACTTCACCCACTTCAAGAGTGATGAGATTCTCGGCGAAAAAAGGGATGAAGATAAAACCTGTAATGGCCACTAGCGAAGCAATCATCGTCTTACGGTAGCCAAACCGCTCGCTCACAATACCGTTAATCAGAAGACCTATGATTTGCCCGGCAGCTGCGCCATTGGACAGTCCAGCTTGCCAGCGGGCTGCAATCTCAAAAGGGTGTTCAGGATCGCCCGTTGGAGAGCCGTAATGCTTTGCAAAGGCTGGTGACGCGTATAGGTTTGCTAGAAGAATGACTTTTCAACATTTCGACAGTTAGCAATAGCAATATCTTTATGAACAAAATGATAATAGCAGTAAGTCACTGGGAGCGTTGGGCCAAGGTTCTGACCACTTTACTGCTCATGGAATATGAAGACCAAGACTAACCGTCATAGGCCTCCATAACAATCGCTGTCGAGAGAATGATACTGAACATGACGGCTTTGGGGTAAGTTTTGAACGCCTGATAAATTGTCATCGTCTTCTCAGCATGAGTGGCATTGTTTGCGTCATTGATGAGATCTGAGAGATTAGCGCCGCTGCTGGGCGTTGCCCACGGATACTTCGGAGTGGACTCCGTGACTTCGTCGGAGAGCATTTGGATAACGCCAGTCAGAATATCGAAAATGTTGTCAGTAATTCAATCAAATATTCATTGTCACAATTTGAAGCTTCAGGAGAATATATATGCGGGGTTTGACTCCCACTCCTCACTCCTCACTCCTCACTCGCCTACAGGGCTTGTAAGATGTGGCTGAATATCTATGCTATCACAATTTAGAACCCACGCCCCCGCACAGACGCACGGATGTAACGGATACGATATTAAGTCACGTGATGTTACTCCGCTCTTTCCCCAGAATCTTCCCGCCCCTGGAACGTCTTGGACGGCAACATACCCCAACAATCGTCCATGTTGCCAGCGAAGTTCCAACAGGCTGATCGCAGATTGTCCTTCTATACTTGCTACTGGAGTCTGACTGAGAGCAGAGAGGCTTCCTTCATCGTGTCCTCTGCTTTAGGGATCTCAAGCTGCCCTTCATCGCAGCTGGGTACCATCAGCCAGCGCCAGTGTCGGCATTTGCGTCTGGATTGGTATCAGCAACTGCGACAGCAATGCGCCCAACCACCCTCCAGGCCAACCTGCAGCTCGCTGCAGCAGCTGCCACAACCAGAACATCTGAAGCACAGCAACTTTATAGCGGTGTTGCTGATATGCTGGATGCGCACCGCCATGGAGAGCCAGCAAAGGCCCTTCCAACCCACATGAAGACTGCCTTCAAGGCCTTCTGCGACGACATGTCAGCAGTTGCCCAACGCCACTTTGATTCCTATATCAGAGGCCCCCCCCGGCCACCTGTCCCCTATATGATCAATATAGACACCCCCAAAACGCCACCATATTCAGCCCCGTCGCTGCCCTCCCAATCTCCAACTCGCTCCCGCTCCCAGTCTCGCTCTCGCTCCTAATCCCAATCGACCTCTCAGCCCTCATCGTACGCCCAAGCAGCAGCCAAGCCTCATCCTGCAGAGACTCCCCCAACTGCTACCACCTCGTCGGTACACTCCTAGCGAGTCCAGCAGAAGAAGCCCTCTTCCCCAGACAGCCGCCTTTTCGTCCGGCTCCCAGCGACCCACCAGGCTAGACTACTCCCAGGTTATGCCATCCTTACCCAGCTCCGTGCGTCACTCGGCAACGCAGGCTGCTATTTAAGAGAAGTCCAAGCTGTGAAAACCGGTTTCGCCCTTTGCCCATCCACACCATCTGACCTGCCAGCCGTGGAAGCCTGTATACCAGCCATTATTAGTTTCTTTGGAAAGGATAGTCACATTGAAAAGGCTTCGAACTGGACAAGCTATCGGATTACTAATGTACCTAGGAGCATTACAGTGATAAGCGACCACGCTGAGGTCACCACAAGCCCAATCACTCCAGAGATTCTACTCACCGCCATATCTGAGGCTATTGGGGCCACTCTAGCAGCTGCCTCTCAGACAACATCTAGCATGGCTAACCCACATGACTACTCCTCAAGCTGGATCGTCAGGTTCCCAAACGATGTCCCCTCCCTCCCATGAAGCCTCCTTCTTTTTGGAGCCCGCACTGCGATACGATTCCTCCCAGTCAAAACCACAACTATCCAATGCAGCAGATGCTTCCAGTGGCATAACAGACGCTCCTGTGCACGACCTGCCCGCTGTCGGCTGTGTGGTTCCACAGGTCACAATGAAGCCAATCACCCTATCTGCAGCTCCATCCCACACGACTGCCCCTCTCGGTGCCTGCACTGCCATGGCCCACATGCAGCAGACTCACTAGAGTGCCTCTTACTCCCCCGCCCTAACGCCTCTCCCCTTTCCAAGGCACAGAAAACGCAGATCCGCCAGACCTGCGCAGAGGCTAGACTCAGAATCTGCAACTCAGCTGGCTGTAGTTTAAAAACAGCGACAGAGACAACAGCAGCCGCAGACAGCATGGAATACACTCACTTAAACACAACTAACCCACCAACTACTTCACACCTCATTCGCCCACAGACCCCCCCTATTGCCCAACCGCCAGAGATGCCCCCTATGACGGACAAGGCTGTTCGCTTCTCCTCCCCAACTACTATAATCGTTATGCCCTCTGCTTTCTCACGACTCGCGAATGAGTTATAGAGGCCGCCAAGCCATGAAGCCCCTTAGGCTTCTGCAAATCAATGTTAGCAGAGGAGGCCCCTCTTACGACCTTGCTCTAGCTTTAGCACAAGAGGAACACATCGATTTGCTACTAGTCCAGGAGCCATACATCTTTCATGAACGCCACTGCCGTATTACCAAACGCCATCCATCGTACGAATGCTTCTCCCTAATCGATGACTAGTCAACTAGACCTCGAGTACTTACCTATCTACGAAAGGGTGCAGGGCTCTAAGCAGAACAGGCCCGCCCTCTTCCCTCTAACAGCAACGCCAGTCGCGACCTACTGTTTCTAACAGTCACGTCTCCTTCTAGAAATGACATTCTAATTATCAACATCTACAACGCTCCAGTAGGGTCTATAGGAGAGGGGATTGCTACTCAAGCTCTCACTCTCCTTCCTTAGGCTTCTTTTCTCACGCACACCCCTTCCTAGCTAGAGACTTCAATCTCTACCACCCTCACTAGCAGCCGTCTACTTAACGGAGTTCAGTAGGAGCAGGAGCAGAATCTTTCCTCACCTAGTTAGACAACCTTTCTCTTTGCCTCACCTCAGAGGTTGACGTTCCTACACATAATAAAGGAAACGTCCTAGATCTTGCTTTTGTAACGGGACCATTAGTCCTAGCAGGGACTAAGACTATAGTCATCCCACGGTTAGACGTAACCTTAGACCACCTGCCTCTGCTTACTTAGATACCTAGGCATCAGAGATTTCAAGCAGATCTGCCTAAACTTAAACTAGGCTCCCTCTAGCATGACCTATTCCTTTCTCTCCTTTAGAGTAATCTCGAAGGCCTTCATGGACCACCCCTAGATCTCTAACTAGAAATACTAGATAAGATGGTGCTAGATATAACGGAGGCAGTCTAACGTGCCTATTCGGGCTCTGTGAAGAGATCCCTTAGCTGAGGCATAGGACAGCCTTAGTGGAATGATGACTACAAAGCAGTAGTGCATGACTACTAGACTATAAGGCAAGTGCCCATTAGCCTACCCTACCTCAACCCACTTAAAAAAGTACTCTGCTATGTAGTGCAAAGAGCTAAGTAGCGCTTCTATTATGACAAGCTAAACGCTACCTCTACTAGAAAGGAGGTCTTTAAGATGACAAAGTGGCATAAGTCCACTAGATCATATTAGTCTCCACTACTATTAGACCTAATGAATCTAGAGGCACTAAAGGCTATAACTCTCTTAGTGTTATGAATGTGTTGCTA
>KV454827.1:0-14517 GCA_001662585.1 Pseudogymnoascus sp. WSF 3629
CCGTACAGGATTTCCGGGTTTCCCCATTCCCTACATATAGAATACGTAGGCCCGTAGGATAGTATAGTAATTAAATTGATTCATTTTTACTCTAAATTATCATATTTACTGTGAGCGTTCTGTTCCGTTGCACCCGGGATTAATTACGGTCGCCGGAGATCTACATACAATCCTGGCCCTACATTCCCGGACCGTAGAATTACTCCCAACAATCACCCTGTGTTCTGCCATTAAACTTGGCCTCTTGTGGTTTCTTTGTGGCACCTCTGCTCTTTTGGGGCTTAGATTACATGGCTCTGACTTATTGCTCACAAATGGCGAATCATCCCAAAAACAGGAGCAAAGGCGCCCTTAATATGGTACGTAAGCTATGACGGCCAAACTTCGGTGTTGATACGACAACTGACACGAAAATGTTGCTTCGCCTCACTCACCCCACTCACCCTGCTCACCCCTCGCCTCACCCTTCAGGCGGCAAGGGGCCGTGATTCCCCGCTATGCCTATTGGCACGATTGAGACTATTATCTTATGTATTCACAGCAAAAAAAATAAAAAACATACAACAGTGGGTATTCGCTGGTGGTCACCCACCCAACTACTAATCCACCGATCTCAAGCTTGTGTATGGCAGAGCGGACGGGATGCCCAATTCTCTTGAGTCTATGGTCGTATGTATCAGTTCTTCAGTAGGGGGAGCATATATACCACCATCCAAATCTGCTACCTGGGCGTTTGAGGATATATTCCGCAGAGTGACGTTCATATCACACCACCCGTTTAATTACACCTATTTAAAACTATAAATCCCATCCTTCCCCATCCTTTAAAAAATATAATAACACACAAATCTCCAATTAATCCCTCCCGTCCGACATCTAGACCATCCTACCAACCCACACATCCATCGCATCCATCAATCAGCAGCCTCACCGCGTTACCACCCCACCAAATACCCCACCAAATACCCCGCCGTCTTATCAACATCAACAACAACACCATAATGGCGGAACCAGCATTCGAACCGGCACTCATAATAGTAGACTTCCAAGAAGACTTCTGTCCACCCGTACGCCTTTCCCCCTCCCGTCCCCATCCCCCTCCACCTACCCCTCCCCGTAACTCCACCCCACTAACACACCCCCACAGTCAGGCGCCCTAGCAGTCCCGGAAGGGCGCTCCATCCTCCCTACTCTCAACACCCTCCTCGCCTACCCTTTCGCCATCAAAATCGCTACTAAAGACTGGCATCCCGCTGGGCATATCAGTTTCGCCTCTTCGCACCCGGGGAAGGAGCCGTTCACCGGTTTCGCGACGATTACGAATCCCCAGAACCCCTCGGAGAAATATGAGAGTCGGTTGTGGCCGGATCACTGCGTACAGGGTAGTCCTGGGGCGGAGTTGGTGAAAGAGTTGGATTTGTCGAGGGTGGATAAGGTACTGGAAAAGGGACAGATGGCTTCCGTCGAGATGTACTCAGCCTTCCACCCCCCCCTCTCCTCTCCCCGCGTGGGCGACAGCGGGTTATCCACCCTCCTAAAGGAAAAGGGCGTCACGGATGTGTATGTCGTTGGGTTGGCAGCGGACTACTGCGTCGCAGCTACAGCGGAGGATGCGGTAAAAGAAGGCTTTAGGGCTGTGATTATAGAGGAGGGAACGAGGGCTGTTGAGCCGGAGAAGTGGGGGGAGAAGAAGAAGGAGTTGGAGGGGAGGGGGGTGGGTGTTGTGGGGATGAAGGGGAAGGAGGTGGGGAGGGTTATGTTGAATACTAAGGCGTAAGAGGGAGGGTTGATGGTGGATGAGGGGTGTGGAGTTTACTAAGTGTTGAAATGAAAGGTGGTAGATTGTGGGAGATGAGAAGTGCGAATATATGATCTTTAACATGCATTCCTGGATTGAGAGACGCACCCCGTGACGAGACAAACTATTAGTACTTTGAATTCAATTGATTCTAAATTTGTGAATCCATTGAAACTTCTAGTATTTTTTGTGTCATGGGACAAATTAGATGTTTTATTCCAAAAACTCCAAGAATACTAACTTAGAATTGTAATTTCTAATATATAAGAACATGTCTC
Organism: Pseudogymnoascus sp. WSF 3629; assembly: GCA_001662585.1. Lineage (NCBI taxonomy): Eukaryota > Fungi > Ascomycota > Leotiomycetes > Thelebolales > Thelebolaceae > Pseudogymnoascus > Pseudogymnoascus sp. WSF 3629. Next base: position 2,077 of record KV454827.1, read on the forward strand.
CCCAAATGATGCCGAAACCCAAGCCAACCAATTTCTTCATTAGATTTCCCTTCACAACCCTAACTTAGTAGTCATTATAAAAATAATCCGGGCTCGAAGCCCTTATAGGGGTTCTTCGATTCGTCCTAGCTGTATTACGTGGCATCCTCGGCCGTATCGAAGCTTGACATTTCGGGCAGGCCTGCATCGTACAGCCCGGGCACTGGAGCAGATAACTCCAACTCTCATAGCACTTCGGGCATGCTGTCCGTCCTTGTACCTTTGGCCACCAGCCGTCGTGGTGGCAGGTTGATATAGGAGCCTCGCTAGTGCTTCCCTCGGTTGCAAAAGAGTATCTAGATCTAGGGCCAGTGGCATTTGCATATCGTTCCCGGAATTCCCTAGATTCATCATCTCGTCGTTTCTGCTCTGCTGCTCGCTCCTCTGCCCATCGTGTTCTCCACGCCTCTGCTGCTTCCCGCTCCTCTGCCTGTCGTGTTCTCAACGCCTCGGCTGCTTCCCGCTCCTTTTTCTCCCGCTGCTCCTGTTGTTGTTTCCGAATCTTTGCCAGTCTCTCTCTCTCAATCCTGTCGCTCTCTTGCCTCTCCCTCTGTTCTCTAAGCCATATTCTATCTTGGATCACTTGTATCTTCCTAGTATCTGCCAGATTCGCAGCATCCACCTTCCCCTCCGCATCTCGTAACCGGCTTTCCTCTTTCTTCAAGTCTGCCTTCCTTAACTCCAGTCGCCTCTCTTTCCAATCTTTCTCAAGTTTTCTCTCCTGCCTCTCAATATCCTTGCGTGATTTCTCCTCCTCGGTGTCTTCTGCCGTCTTGTATATCGGTGATAATAACCACGCCCTCCAACTATTCTTCTGTGCCTCTGCCGCTGCCTCAGCCGCTACAATACTATCCAAATTCTTGATTTCCTGCTCCAACCGGCGAACGTCTCTCTGTAGCTCGAAGATCGAGGAGTCGAAGACATTCTTCTCGGTCCGCCATCGTGCACTACGTTCCTGCTTCAACTTTTGAAGTTCGGCGATCTGTGCGGCTTCACTAAGTGCTCCTGACTGCGGGGTTGAAGCAGGAGCCGGACGAGGTGTTTGTGTAGTTTGAGGAGAGGGTCCACTTCGTGTTATGGTAGGGTAGATTAAGTCGTACTCTCGGCGTCTGTTTTCATCCTTTAATGTCTCATAGGCTCGTCCGAGCTTTTATATTTGATTTTAGCATACTACAATTTCACTAGAAGATTATCATACCAGTTGAAAGGCTTCAGTAGCATCGTGCTTGGTATTCCGATCCGGGTGGAGCTTTAGTGCTAGTCGTTTGTATGATTTGATGACTAGCTCGAGCGAAGCCGTTTGCCCCACTCCAAGGACCATGTAATAGTGTTGGTTGGAGGGCGAATATTGGCCTCAGGCCGGCAATAGGCTGCCCACACAAGAACAAGTGGTCGCGTAGATAGCTTTATAACAATAAATAATGTACACAAGATACCAACTTCCGTGACCTCTTCAATAGGTTATGAGCCCGGGTGCCACTGGTAATCTATGATCATCAATCATTCTTTTCATAAGCATCATCGACGCCGATCTCAATTCTAAGATCTGGCTGGTCGACACCGCTCAATCCTGAATTCAACCTCACCACGATCTCGCCTAATCCTCAGAATTCAAGTTGGACCTGAGCACGGGCTTGATCAGTTCTCACGACCGGTTTGTCAGCCGCTCTAGATCTCAGAATCCAAGTTGGATCTGAGCACGAGTCCCTTTCATATCAGTCGACAGGCAATTCCAACGCCGTCAAGTTTCATATCAGTCGACAGGCAATTCCAACGCCATCAAGTTTCATATCAATCGACAGGCAATTCTAACGCCGTCAATCGTCTTTCTCTACATCGATCTCATACAAGCTCTAGCACACCGCTAAGATGACGGACAATTTAAATGCGATCTACTGGCAAGCGTCTGAGAAGCTGAAGGACAGTTCTAACTACCCTGAATGGCGAAAGCTCGTCAGACAGGCTCTTCTTAATGCCGATGCCTAGCAATACGCCATTGGCAAAGGAAAAGGCATGAAACCAACGAAGTCGTCCTCTACTCTTGATGATGACGGATATGACAGCGACGAAGAAGATATCAACGCTGATTCTGAATATGCCACCTGGCTAAAGGGAAATGCAAAGGCATATATGATAATACACAAGACTGTGGGAGCCGACGCTCTTAAGGCCATCAAGACTACTAATAGCGCTTCGGAGGCCTAGACCCTTTTAAAGGAACGATATCAAAACAAGGGGTTTTACCTCATCGGCCAGAGTATCGATGAATTCCTCCACATGTCATACAACAAGGATGAGGATATTGCAAAGTTCAACGACAAGTTCAAGAATGTAATGATGAAGATCCAAGACGCTAGTCTCACTATTCCAGCTTCATTTTACATCCATCTATACCTCTCCTAGATCCAAGAATCATATCCCACTTAGTCCGCCAACATCCGTGCAAAATTCCGCATGGAGTACACAGCAAAGAAGCTCCCTGATCAATCCATCCTTGAAACCCTCATGACAGATCTTCTTGGTGAGGATCGTCAAGTGAACAAGTCCCTCATGGTTGACAATGGGCAGAATGGAATCGTCCTATATGGAAACCATCCAAAATCTCAGAACTAAGGCCGTCCTCAAAATTCTCAAAAGAAAGGCAAGGACCAAAAGCCTCAAGAGTTGAATGAGACCTTAAGATTAGAGCGCCCTAAACGCCCTACTTGCTCTCATTGCAAGCAGACTAGCCACCTAATTGATAAATGCTTTGAGTTGCATCCTGAGAAACGTCTAGCTGGTTGGATCCCATTTAAAGATCGCAAGGATATAGATAAGACGAAGCCAAAACTAACTCTAACTATGATGGCTATTAGCCTAGCTGCTATTCATGATGGTCTTGATCTAAACGATTAGTTGCTTAACACTAGTGCTAGTCATCACATTTGTAACAACCGGAATCTATTCGTTGAATATATAGAGAATACGAACTACGAAGACACGATTGTTACCGTTAGCTCGAAAACTCGATTCACAGGCCATGGCACAGTCTATATCACTCTTCTTAAAACTAACAATGAAGCAATCGTCGTTAAATTAAAAGACGTACTCTACATGCCTGACATTCAGATCAACTTACTCTCTAGTCTAAAGATTTATTCACATGGAGTTATCATTAACGGAGTAACGAATACCCTTTGCTAACGAAGTGATAAATTAGAAGTCTGTGCTTATGAAGTCTTCGTAGGCCACATGAGAATTAACACTCAAACACTAAGCGATCCTCACAATTTCCATACAACAAACATAGACGTCTGGCATTGCCGTCTTAGACATCTCAGCTTAAACAACATTAAGAAAACGGCCTAAATCATAGATGGGATCAAAATCTCAAACTCTGACCTATCTAAGAAGACTATTTGCGAGCCTTGCGTCTTGTCTAAATCTGTTTGGACTTAATCAAAAGCTCTACAAAAGCGTGCTCTTTATGCGTTTAACAAAGTCCATATTGACGTCATTAGTCTAATTAATCTAATAGGCTTTAACGGCTACAAATGGGTAATTACGTTCACTAACGACTGCTACTAAGCCCGTTAGCTATACACTACGAAGAATAAGGGAGATGCTTTTAGCAAGATTAGACAATTCGTTAAAGCCACTAAAACCCAATATGGCTGCACACTAAAGATTTTCCGCTTAGATAATGGCACTAAGTTTAGAGGTAATGCTTTTATCTAATTTTGTGCTAATAACGGCATCACCATTAAATGGACCGTTCCATATACGCCTAAACAAAATGCTATCTCTGAGCGTATAAACAGAACTATTCTCGAACGTGCCTGTACTATGATCATTGCAATGGGCAATCCTGATCTTAAACCCCTCTGGCCTGAAATCATGCGAACTGCCATTTACCTTACGAATAGAGTAGCCACTTGCACTCTTCAAGACACTACTCCACTTGAATCCTTAACTACAGAGTTCAGAGCTCCTAAACGCCCTGATCTATCAAACGTCCGCACTATTAGCTACACTGCATATTACCATTTGCAAAAGGAAAAGCGCCACCATGGCTCAAAATTCGAAGACTAGGTAAAGAAAGGCATACTTGTTAGCTTTAAAGGCAATAGCATCTATCGAATCTATGATCTAACAGTACTAGGAAACATTGTCCGAGCCTCTGCCGTTACATTTGATGAGTCTACCGTCCCTGCCCTTAATTTAGACGATTTCGAAGACGACGTTACAATTCATATTGACGATCCTATTGTGGATCTTGTCATACTAGCCCCTAAACCTCATGAAGATCCTTCACTATTAGTTTCTAAGAGTGAGCTAGACATGGACAATTTCTAATCATTTATCAATGATTAAGATGATAGTAATGATAACCTTTTCAATCTAAAGCTTTTAATTCCTGGATAAAATATTACGCCACGATCTCATTAAGAACATCACTACAATCCTCTACTAACTCCAAGCAAGCCTTAGAACAAGCTAGCTACTATTCCTACTACTGCATCCTCTCGTCTAAGCTGTACGACTAAAGCTAAGACTCCAAAACTTCAAGCTAAGGGCAGTCTAGAGAGGAATTATCACTTGGCCCATGTTCCATTTAAGAACTCTACTTAAGCATTCATTTCTCAAAGTATTCACATCTTCGCAGCTACTCTCACTCGCGATCTAACTAAGCCCTTAACTTATCAAGCCGCTATGAATAGTCCTGATTCTGATAAATGGATGCAGGCTATGCGTGAAGAATATGAGAACTTGATCTCAAAGAACACCTAGCAGGAGCTCTAGCCACCTGCTAATGCCCGTATCCTAAAAGGAAAGTGGGTTTACAAAATCAAGCGTGATCAACACAATGTTATCACTTGACATAAAGCCCACTAGGTTGTTAAAGGCTACAAACAGCAATACGGAGTTGATTACGAAGCCACTTACGCTGCTGTAGCTAAGAGTATGTCTTTAAAGACTATCTTTGCCATCGCTGCTGCTTAAGACTATGAGATTAAGCAAATGGATGCTGTTGCTACTTTCTTAAATGGCGACATGACAGAACATATATGGGTTGAGCTTCCCTATGGATTCCAAAAAGCATCACTCGCTTGCCTTTTAAATAAGGGGTTATATGGACTCAAGCAATCCTCAAGACTCTGGGCCCATAAGCTTCGCGCCACTCTCAAAAAGCTTGGCTATGACTATCTTGAAGCTGACGAATGCATCTACTTCAACCCTATTCTCAAAATCTATATAGTCACCTACGTTGACGATTTCCTGCTCATTGGTCCTACATCTAAGGGTTTAAAGGACCTTAAGCTACAGCTCTATAACGAATTTGAGATGACCGATTTAGGCCCATGCTCATTCTACCTCGGAATTCAAATCATTCAGGACCGTCCTAATCACAAGATCCACCTTGTGTAGACTGCATATATCAACAAAGTCCTTAATACTTTCAACATGCTAGATGCACAACAAAAGGAAACCCTAATAGAGGTATCTACTTTAAATACCCTCATTCTAAATGAGAACTAGGCTACAAAAGAGCAGATTCGAATCTATCAATTAATGATTGGATCTCTTATGTATGCTATGACCTAGACTTAACCCGACTTAGCCTTTGCTGTATCACTTCTGTTAAGATTTGCTGCTAACCCAAACTTGGCCCATACCAAGGCCGCCCATCGAGTCCTTCGATACCTGAAGGCCACGCGTACTCTTAGAATTACATATGATGGCAGCAAATCTGGCTTCTTTGGCTATTCTGACTCAGATTAGGCTGGCGATCCTCATAGTCGTCGTTCTACATCCGGATACGTCTTCTTTTTGTATGGGGGGGCTATCACTTGGAAGTCTACAAGACAGAAAGCCGTCACCGTCTCGAGCACAGAAGCGGAATACTACGGACTTACTAATGCTGCTAAAGAGGCTGCTTGGCTTCGAAAACTTCTAATTGAACTCCAATACACTGGCGAAGATATTGAGCCAACTCACATATATGGCGACAATCAGGGCAGCCTTGCTCTCTCGAAAGATGCGAAGGCACATCAACGTATGAAGCATGTGGACGTCTAATATCACTATATTCGCTAACAGGTTCAAGAGAACCGGGTCTCATTATCATACATTGAGACTTAGCGTATGGTTGCAGACGGCATGACCAAACCGCTCACTGCCGTTAAACACGCCACTTTCGTTAAGATGCTAGGCCTTGAGGATTGGAGTCGATAATCCTCATGTTCTCTCTTCCAGCACCAATAACATCACGAGCATCATGTTCTACGTAGTCAGCTATTGTGGGAGGGTGTTGGTTGGAGGGCGAATATTGGCCTCAGGCCGGCAATAGGCTGCCCACACAAGAACAAGTGGTCGCGTAGATAGCTTTATAACAATAAATAATGTACACAAGATACCAACTTCCGTGACCTCTTCAATAAATAGTCCTCTGTAACTAGTGCTGGTGCCATATCTTGGCAATTGTGTTCTCAGAAGTTTCTTCTTATCTAGTATGCGTTTGCAACAAGAATCAAACTTGCATTATCGTAGAGCCTCGTAGCAGTAGTAATTACCCTCTTGACTATGGCTAGAACTTCAAGAAAGTGTGTCACGTGGGATACATGCACTTCTGCCCAAGGATTGGCTTGAGAATAGCGCCTGAGTAAAACATAGCAAGGCTGGACTTAAATATGGCATATATTGTAACTATGCTAATGCACATTATTGCGTTAAAATGACAAAGACATTGCCGCACACCACTCGTAGAGAGCTATCCTATCTATTACCATTACCCCCGAACGACAAAAGCAAAACAAAAAGCAGACCATCCATCCATCCGACCGACTCATCCAGAGCCTCCTCGCTGTAAGAGCGGAGTATAACACAATCTGATACCTTTTTTTTTTTGGCAGTGTTTTGTTTTGTTTTTCGATTTTAAACTTTTGAGAAAGACGTCCACCTCCTTCATTTGCTCAGAGAGCTTTTGCGCAACTCCTGCGCCGACCACCCACCAAAAAGCGGGTTTCAGATCTATTTCTCAAGATCCGTGAATCCACCCCTAGTCCTCTTCCACAACAACGCGCTCATCGCCGCCGACAGCGCAAACAGGATACAGAGCGCAATGCTCAGTCCCCAAATACTCTTCATCTCGTAACAGGTCAAACTATCCGCCCCAGCCCAGACGAAATAATCCACCTTCCCCATATTGGCACCCACAGACGATAAGAAGGCTTTAGCGCTCCCTCCATCCTTGGAGAGGACGGCGCAGTCGAGGTAAGAGAGGGGCTTGCCGATGGTGACAGCGACGACGATGACAGCGATGAGGAGGGCGGAGTCGAGTCCGGTGGCGATGAGGAAGGGGAGGTGGCGGTCCCAGAAGAGGATGTAGGAAATCCCGCAGTAGAGGACTGCTATGCAGGTCTGGAGGTGCGTGTTAGAAAAAATCTATTATTTGAAAGGAAAACGGAAAGGGGAGGTGGGGAGGGGGACTCACGACTGCGATAGTCCCGATGAGGACGTTAGGGGGGTTGGTCTTGGAGGAAACCATTTGCGCGATGAAGTTCGCGGTCATCCCGATGATGGAGATGAGGGAGACACCCTGGAGACCGCGGGCGACGGTGTAGGACGCGCCGAGGGCGCCGTATTGGGGAGCAGGCATGGTGCGGGTTTTTGAGAGAGTGTGGGTTGAGAAGTTGGTGTTGATGCGGAGGGCTTTGGGGAAGACGTTGGGTCTGGAAGAGGTGCGTCTGAGAAAGAGTGATGAAGGCACCGTGTTGATTTTATGTCGTTATAGTGATCGTGGGTATAATTGCGAACTGTTTTTTTTTTTGAACTTTTGGAGAACGAGGATATCGAATCAATCGATAAAGAGCGTGTTTATGCTATCAAAGCAAATCAAGTCGTGTAGTAGAGAAAGTCCGAGAAAAACCAAGACGAGAGACAAGACACAAGAAGAGACCGTTTGTAAGGAGACCGACCCAAAAAACAAGACCCGAAAGGAAATCGTAAGAATCGACTGAAGAGAGATTGAAATAATGAAAGAAGCTGCTGATCCAAAAACTCACTTCCTCTGGGAACTCTTCAACTCTTATACCCACCTCGTCAAACCGCGATCGAGATCCAGACCGTACAAATTTAGATTCTCCACCCAAGACTTGATTTGTCTAGACTCACCACCTCACCTTCTCAGGCGCCCTACCTCAAAAACTACTTCTATTAATTCCTGACACGCCCCCCTTGTCCTAACAGCCGCCGAGCCAACCAATCAGCGACCCATACCCTGGTGTCAGGGATGCGCTTGGGGCGGCGGCTCGCAAGCGGCCGCCATACCCTGGCAAACCACTCAGGTACCACCATTGCCGTAAACACGACTTGGAAGAAACCCGAGGCGGTTTGAGCGACGACCTTTTGGCGACCGTTGGTAATTTTATCGTGGATAGGATTGTACTGGGTCGCGATAGGCGCGCGGGCGGGTCGCTCGTATTATGCGCGATAAGACATAGGCTGGCCCTGATTCGACCACGGGTGTTGCTGACACGATGGTCTGGACCGCGGGGAGTTCTGGCGGGGAGATCCCGGGTGGTGGTTCAGAGGAGTGGGGAGCTGTCTTGACTCAGGGTGGAGCTTCAGCTTGTGCGTGAGGTTTGGTGGAGGGGAGTAGTTTGGTGGCGGCTACGGGTTTCAGGATGGCGCTGGGCGAGGATGAGGCTCCTTTGTTTTGGTGCTGGCTTGTCTGGGGGATGGGTGAGGGTTGTAATTGGGGGTTGAGACGCTGCTGCGCCTCGATTGTGGTGAGAGGTAGTATGCTTATTTTACTTTCAAGGTCGGTTTTTATTAGCTGGGTTTGAGACATCGGCGATGGATGGCTCAAGATGCCGCACTGATGACCGAACAGGCCTCGTCAGTGTCTAGACCTTTTATTTCCGAAATGTTGACTCATGCGTTCTTGTGCCGTAAGACACTCCTGGTCACGCAAATGCTGTAATGCTGCATGGAGGGCTATGGAATATAACTTTGTAGACCGAAACAGATGGAGTAGACAATTGCTATGGCAAAGTTATGCTCATGCGAACCTGACTTCGTGACAGCCGCCCAAAAACGTCCCATATCTAGCGAATAGACATTAGAAACGTTTGGGTTATGTGCGCTGCCCAGACACACCGAAGCTTCCGCCGAAGCTCAGATGAGCGATACTCTGCCTGGACAGGCGGAAACTCAAAATCGGATAGAGGCGTTATAGGTGAGAAGGGGTGAGGGTGGTGAGAGAGAGTAGCGGTGGTGAGAAAAGGGCGTGGTGAGAAGAAAGAAGAGTGACGGTAAGAAAAGAGAGTGTGGAAGCCGCTACTGTCCCCCAAGAAGGTCGACTAAGGGCGGAGGCTGAAGAACGTCGAGGCGGAAGTCCGGTGCTGGTCCCATGGCGCTGTGGCGACCGCTCACTCGCACCGTCTTTGGTGGTTATGCTGGGTGAGTGGACTGTCAATATATATTGTAGGGGTGAGGACGGGGAATGGGGTTCGACGTTGAGAGTCGATGTTTGGTGCATGTGAGTAAGAAAAACGGGGTTGGATTTGGAGATAATGGTAACTCTGTAGTTTCAACTTCAACAAGAGAATCAGCCACGACATCGTATCTCATGGGTTCATTGAGAGGAGCTTCTGCTGCCTCTACTAGAGCTGGTTGAGGGGCCGCTGAGGAATTTGGCATGACGCTTCTCAAATCCTCGTTCCTGACGACTAACAACTAGCTGCTGTACGAGAAAACTTATATCAACCCCTCGATACTCATAACACTCGTATCCAACCTCTGGAATCAAGACGATACCGACTAGGATGGATCTCTTGTGGAAATGCCTAGAGGAACGAGCAAGAGTATTTAAAAGCCCCCCTAACCACTGGCTGGCATCACTTCTGTCTGCCCTTCTGTCACTGTTGCTAACATCTCACTGTCGCAGCCTACTTCTCACCGCAGCAAATTTCCGTCACCGTTACTCCTGGAGTCGTGGACTCTTACAGTCACAGTCGCATGCGAGGGGGTCATCCCTTCAGCCACTGGTCTCATCGCCTGCAACGTAACAGATATCTCTTGGTCAACTACTGCCCGCAGTGGGTGGTTTGCTCTAGTATCCCGCCTCTTCCAGACTGTAAATACAATCTCTGCGCGAAACACACCTTTTATACATTATACGGGCTTCGTTGGAGTAATCGACGTGCTTTTAGATGTGGTGGCTGGGATTGGTTGTTGAGTTGACAGTCTACCAACTACGTGTTTTTCTTAACCTCGTGATGGTTTCTCGCAATGGACTCCTGATCAAGCTGACGACAGTAAGCCTGATATTGATTCATGATGCCCTCCTCCTCCTCACTAGCCTGAGTGGGCTTGCCAGACTATCTGCGATCTTCGTATCTCACTACTCCTACCATTCTCACCACTACTATGGTTTCTCACCACCGATACCATTTCTCACCACCCCTCCGCCCTCCACGGATCCTTCATATCGTCTTTTGAGGTCCAACCTTAAATATGATCAGCAACCCTGGGAGCAGAGATATTATTTACGAAATTGTCTGCAAGGGTTTGCTCTTGCTCGGGTGAGACTCTGAGAGTAGATCTTTTGCTTCTGCTATATAATCCACAACCGAGCCCCCTTCCTCGGTCACCACCACCAACCCCCTTTTCAGCGACAGTTACCTTGGCCGCCATTATGGTCGTGGCAGTACTGGACCCTTGATCGCCATTTCTCAAAGATGAAGCAGCAGCAATCTTTGCTTCAGCAACTGCACGATTGTAAACTGAAGAGTAAATGCAGTCACGTCTTTGAAGATTCAGGTAGAGCGAAAAGTTATCATCTTCATACGTATAGTATAGTTCCAAAACAGCCTACGCTCAAGGCATACCCATGCCAAACATTAGAACAAAAAAAGGAACAGTAAAGGTATCACATCCACGCCAGAACACCCCTCACACCCCCACTCTAAACCCCCGCAACCTCAGGATCAACATCCAAACTCCAATCAATCTCCGCCTCCCTCCCATAATTCTCCCTCAACCACTCATTCGTCTTCCTAAAATGCCCACACTCAAAGAACCCCCTATGCGCACTCAACGGACTCGGATGCACCCCCACCAACACACAATGCTTCTTCTTATCCACCTTCGCGACCCTCTTCCCCGCTGCCGTACCCCACGCAATAAACACCGCCCCCTTCCCCCGCCTCGCCGCAACCGCATCGATCGCCTTCTGCGTCAGCCTCTCCCACCCTTTCCCGGAATGGGAGTTAGCGTCGTGTGCGCGCACCGTGAGGCAGGTGTTCAAGAGGAGGACGCCGCGGTCGGCCCAGGGGGTGAGGAGACCCCCGTTGTTGGGGGGGGGTTGAAAATCGGGGTAGTCGATTTTGAGGGCTTTGTACATATTTTTTAGGGAAGGGGGGGCGGGGGTGGGGGGGCGAACGGAGAAGCACATCCCGTGTGCTTGGTTGTGGTTGTGGTAGGGGTCTTGGCCGATGATTACGGCTTTGACGGTGTGGAAGGGGGTGTGGCGGGACCTGGAGGGGAAGTGTTAGTTATATTGCTTGTACAGGTAGGTGAGCAGAGTGCCTTACCAAGAATAAACGTCTTCTGCAGGCGGGAAGATCTGCTTCTTGGCTATGTGCTCCTGCACCAAGAACCTCTTCAGTGCAAGAAACTCCTTGGTGAGCAGCTCATCCTTCAGCACAGCGAACCAGCTCTCATCCAGCGTCTCAATCTCCAGCCCCAAGAGCTCCTTCTGTTCCGCCGTGAGCTTCTCAGCCCACTTCTTCTTGTCGAACTTCGGCCTCGAGGACTTGACCTCTTCTTGAACAATAGTCTCTACCACCGTCTCCGTAGTCTCTCCATCCGCCGACTTCGCAACAACCTTTGTAGTCGTCGAGATCGTCTTGGCAACTACCTTGGGCGGCCCAAAGAAGGACGTGATGCTGCCATTCGCCTTGACCTTCTTGGCGTCTGCCAGAGCGGCATCGGTAGCTTTTCGTTTGAGAGACATGGTAATTGACCGCTGAAATACTAGGAGGAAAGACACTTTGAAAAATTGAGGAGGAAATCAAATGGGCGGTGTGGTTATGGTTATGTGCATTTTACTCCTGGGGTCAGCCGCACGCCACATTCGCGTGTGGAGATTGGGAGACGCGATTCTTTTTGGTGTTCCTTCCCGTCGTCACGCGTTCAATTAGGCACCACTCCCCCTTAAGACCCTGGACGGGGACCTGTAAAGCTTCCAAGTATTATCGAGGCTACATATCGGACGAGGCTGCAATTATTGTGAAAATGCATATCTTCCTGTGTACCCAATTGGTCTCTCCTGCCGAATTGCTGTTTCCAGCCTGCCGCCGGATGATTTCATCAGGCAAGGACCTCTACGGACTAGCGTGCGTCACGGGGGACCGA
>KV454828.1:8334-19114 GCA_001662585.1 Pseudogymnoascus sp. WSF 3629
TATATAGGTAAAGGCTTATATAAAACTATCTTTAGAGATATCTTTCCTAAATTCCCTAAGGTAAGTATCTTATGTATTAAAGTTAATAGCTTTATTAAGATATATAAAGTTAAAGATACTACTACTAGGATTATAATAGATAATTTAATTATATATAGTATTAGAGACTATACCTAAATAAAGTCTTTAGCTATAAGAAGTACATTAAGAGAAAGGAAGATAAATACCATTAGCTACATTAAGTAATGCTTAGTAAAAATAATATAAGATTATAATGTCTTCTAATCCTCTATCTTTCTTATACTATTATAAGTAGAAGTTAAATAATAAATAGTTAAAAGGTTCTATCTTTAACTTTACTTATATATGTTCTAGCCTAACTATAAACTAGCTAGCCTAACTATGATTTTTTAAGTTCATGGTTAGGCTAGCCTACTTATGAACTAGCTAGCCTAACTAGAAGTAGAAGTAATGAATTAATCTATATAGCTATGTAGTATTACCTACTATGTCTACCTATACTTGTTTCTAACAAGGCCTCTTAACTAAAGCTATTTCTATATAAATAGCTAGACCTAATAAATTACTATAGTTATAATCATCATTATAGCAATGTATACTACACTCCTTTACTTCCTTATAGCACTAGTACTACTTTGTACTATACTACCCTTTACATTAACATAATATTCTAACCTATGTACTTATAAAAGCTTCTCTAGCTATAAGCCCTAGAGTTACTTGCTTTATAGAACTAAGAATTAAGATATTAGACTAGAGAGCTTACTCTACAACTCTAAGTGATTTTGTAGGTATAAGGCATTATATAATACTAGAGTATATAAGAACCTAATATTAGTATAGGTAAGGCTCTTCTAGAATGTATATAAAGAGCCTCTTATTATTAGTTAAGGTTCTATCCTCTTAAGGAACCTTTATAAAGACTATAGCTCTAATATTAAAGTGCTAGATATTATGTTTCTTAGTATACTTGTATATTATAAAAACCCTTACTCTTTAAGTAGCTACTATAGCTCTCTTAATTATAAGGTTAGGTATAGCCTAAAGCTTAGTCCTAGGCTAAGCTAGTACCTAAGCCTAGCTCTTATGCTAGAGCTTAATTCTAAGCTCTAGCTTAGAGTAGGAGCTCTTAATTCTAAGCTTAATTCTAAACTCTAGCTTAGAGTAGAAGCTCTTAATTCTAAGCTTAATTAAGAGCTCTAGTACTTAGTAGAGCTATAGGTTAATTAGAGCTTTAGGCTTAAGCTTACTCTTAAAAATTAGTACTATAGTTAAGTCTTCCTACTTAATCCTAATTAAGAGATCCTTCTAAGCCTAGCTATTAAGCTAGTTAATATATAAGCTCTACTCTTAGAATAGTAGCTTAGCTAGTACATACTTAATAATAGAGTAGATTTAGGTGTTTATAGCAAGTGTAACTTTAAGTAGCCCATCTTTCTACTCTATAGACCCATGATTCATTTTCTATGCTTATAGCTTATTCTTAACTACCTTATTTACCTACTTAACTAGACCTTATGTTTAAGGTAACTATAGTACTTCATTTACTTACTTCATTTACTACTTAAATTCTATACTTACATAGTAGGATAAGTAGTAGCCCCCTTAAATTCCTTTCTATTATTAGCTTATATAATCTTAAAAGGTAAGAAAGCTATAATAAAGAGAGTAAAGTAGTCTATAATTAGCTTTATATACTTGCTCTTTAATAAATATAGCTATGTATATTTTAAGAAGTAATCCTTTATATGTAGAATCTACTTATATTATCCTAAAGGCTTATAGTATATATTAATTAGGTTAATTTAAACCCTCTTTTATACTTATCTACTTATAATAAAGACTAATAGAGCTTTTGTTATATTTAGTTAATTTAGTGTGTAATTCTTATACCATTTAAGTATAAATTTAACATCCTCTTGTTTTATTCTATAGTATTACTACTTAATAGTAGGCTATACCTTATTCTAGCCTATATGTAAAAGCTTAAGGTGCTCTTATGTAATAATGTTAAATACCTTTACTTTTTAAATAATATATTAAGGCTATAGATGTTATATATTACTCTACTTATAAAGCTTATTATTAATAAGCTTAAAGGTAGATTATATATAGTTTTTAAGGTTTATAATCTCTTTATTATATAGGATATAGGCTATAAGATTCTTAAGAATAGTATGTATTTAGCTCTATTTTACATATAGTAATTACTTATAATTATAGTAAGTAGAGCTACTTATATAGGCTTTAAAAGTAGTATATACATCATTTAGAAATAGGTTAATTAAGGTAATAGTAGCTATAATTATCATGATTATAAGAAGTAGGATTTTTATAATACTATTCTATAATACTATTATTCTATACTACTACTTTATAGTTAGGCTAAGTTTATAGTTAGGCTAGCTAGTTTATAAATAGGCTAGCTAGTTCATAAACTAGAATAGTTCATAGTTAGGCTAGAACATATACTTAACTTAAGTATAGATTTATAATAGAGATTGTGGTGTTTAAGCTTTAGGTTTAGCACCTGCCCTAATTAGGCAATGTGCATGTACATGCCTACTACTACTTTTAACTTTTATAAAAGGGCCACTCCCTCCCCCTCTAACTCTGTCCCTCTCTACCATTGCTCCTTCCTCCTAACATTCTTATACCTACTATGCTCATTCGTGTAATGCTTAGCCCCCTCTATCCCCTTCTATACTATACTACATGACCCTACCTAATAGATCCCTCTACTTAGCCTTACTATAGCTAAAAACTCACAGTGGCACATAAACGCTTCTATAGAGCTACAACCTTGATTTATGCCCTTTCTACTAAGCTCTCTATAATGGCAGTAAGCCCTTTAAGCATTAACGTCTTAGTTGTTAGATTAGTTAAGATGTAAGATTAAGCTAAGCTACATCTTGCTTAACCTACCTCTCTTTAGCCCTTCCTCATTACTATGCTCGTCTAAAGCTTCTTATAACTATAGCATGTATAATCTACCTTAAGAGTGCCTTACATAACAACCTAGCTAATTGTAAAAATGCCTTATAGTAACGTGGCTAGCCCTTAGGTAGACTGTTACATAGCATACTTTGTAATGCTATAAGTTACATGTACTAAGTAGTGACGTCTGCCTTAGTCTAGGCTAATCTTTAAGAGAAGGGCTAATTTCTATTTATAAGCCTAGCTTCTTAGAGGCCTATACTTACATCCTAGAGATTAAAGGTAGAGATCTCTCTTAAAGGCCATTATAGCTATGACCATTCATGCATTAGAGGCTATGGTTTACCTTTAATTTAAGGTACTAATATAGGAATACTACTAGGATTATAAATAAATAGATATAGGAAGTAGACAACTATTACAATCTAGTAGAGTCATCTAGCCTAGGCTTTTAAAGCAATTACCTTTATAACACATATAGTCTAGACATGATTTCTCCTTTTAGTAGTAGAGGGGCTAACTATAGTACTATACTTTTAGCTAGAACTAAGACCCTACTCTTAAGACTACTTAAATTACAATAGCCTAATTACTAGAATGCCTTAGAATACGATGGGTCTTGCCTCTCTTTAACGCATATATCTAGTTAGTAGAATTAGGGTTAAGCATGTAGTAGAAAGTTCACTACCTAGCTATAGAGCATAGAAAAGGATAAGGAGACACATAGAGCATAAAGACTAGCTTAGAGTAAAGGCTACATCTTAAGTAGAGAAGCAAAGAGAGCTTGTAAATTCTAGTAAGTTAATAGTAGAGTAACTACCTAAATCTATATAACTCCTTCATTTTACTTAAGAGTCTCATTATAAATCCATTCTCCTACTTATGTCCTACTCTATGTTAGCATGGCTACTATAAACATAAACTATGTTAAATTCTATAAACCTAACCCTAAACCTACCTTAAAGGCCTTACATGCTTAGCTAACAAAGTTAGTGTTAAATAAGCACTAACTCTCTCTATAACCTAGTAGATTACTACTTATAATGTTAGTAGGGAATGTTAAAGATAACAACTTGTTAGATGACTCTTATCCATTACTTAAAGAGCTACTCTACCCTCCTTAAAACAAAGACATTACTTAGGTACTATATTAAAATCACAAGCCCCTCTATATCTTAAAGTGCTAACTAATTAATAAGGGCCTTCTACTTACTAATGCTATAACCCTAAACTTAGCCTATATGTTATGTAATACTTAAAGTAGGTTTCTTAGCTTGCTTTTGTATATACATACACCTTACTAATTCTAGGTAGAAGAGCTCCTAATTATTAAAGATAATAGCAATGATAAAAGCAACAATGAAGCTAAGGCTAGAGTTACCTTAAGTAATCTCCTTACTAGCATTAATAATTAAGATGTAAGCAAGTGTAGACTAGCTACTTAAGACACTACTTTAACTACTAGTAGTTTATTTAGCCCATCTACACCTTAAGACTTAGATTACCTTAGTGCTAATTGCTTCTCTAAGGATAGATAGCAATACCTGTATTTTATAGAGCTAGACTTAACATTCCCTATTCATGTTTAACAACCTTCTCTAAGTTGCTTTAAGCTAGCTAAGCTAATGGATTATAATTAAATTCACTAGGGTGTTAAGAAGGCCATAGTTAATGAAATAAGGCCTTCTCTACTATGTAAGAGGGCTAGTAGATCATGTAACTATAGTAGCATCTATAATATTAAGAATGAACTATAACAAACTTTAAAAGAAGTAGAAGGATTACTACCATTAAGCACAGCTTACTCCTAATGTAATCTACTAAACTAGGAAACTTAAGATAGTATAGAAATTTAAGGTATTTTAACTAAAGAACTATTATAGAGAAAGATGATAGAATAGTAGCAGTGCTAACAAAACAAGCAAGAAGACAAATAGAAGGACAACATAGAGGCAACTAGTAGTAATAATAAGGGCCTAATTAGCTACTACTAGTAAATGAAGGTAAGCCCTTAGCACTATAAGGTAAGAGACAAGACCATAGTTAAGGCCCCTCTCTTATAAGTCTACTAACATAGTACTAAACCATATTATAAAGAAAATAAGGATTATAAGGATTATGAAGATAAGGATAAGGATAAGGACGTGTAGCCTCTAAGATGACAAAAGTAGCATTACATAGATTCTAACATAACTAAAACCACTACCTATAAGAAGGTCTACACGTGCTCGTCTACTATAGCCTAAGCCTAGACCTATACTACTTAAGGTTCTATAGTTTCTTAAAGTTCACTAGATGATATAGAGTTAATAGGTGTAGACTACTAAGAACACCCTTTATAGAGCTTCCTTAAGTGCATGAGGATTAGACAAGAGATAACTTACAACCTAGAGTTTAGGCTAGTAGACCTTCTAGATTCGTTTAGACCATTAATTAGTCTCTACATATTAAGTTCTACATCTAGTAGAGAATTAGTTAGAGGATTAGCTCATTTATAGGTTTGTACATCTTATGTAAAGAGGTTATAGCTAGCTCTATAGAAGTAGAGAAAGCATAGACGTCTCTAATATATAACAAAAGAAGATAATTTGCTAATGTGCCTTAAGAAGAAGGGCTTGTTATAGAAAGAGATATATAGAGCTTTTATCTATGCTTTTTTAGACAGGAGCATTAGATTGCTTTAAGTATGCTATTATAACAAGTTAAAGGACAAAGACTCTAAATCTAATAACAAATAGAATTATCTATTAATTATATAGGTTTTATCCTCTATGAATTCCCTTGTTCTATGTAAATTATTAAGACGTTACCATAATACTTATAACCCTAGTAACTTTGCTATTTAGCTAATGATAGGTGTTCATTTAAAAACATATTAGGCACCTATAATGTATCATGTCCCTATAACATAATAATCTAGTTAAGCATGGTTATATATAACGTAACTTAGACATATTATAATGATATACATAAGATAGGGTAGGGGAAACACATTAACTAATTAAATATTTAGCATAGATAGTAAGATGCCTTTTGTCTATACATTAGGGCTTCTGTAAATTAATACATTACTCCTTACACTTTATAGTAGTGCTATAAGGAGTAGTCTATAGGCTAAGCAATTAGCTAAAAGCCATCTATCTAAGCACTAGAGCTATCTTAGAGAATTTCTTCTTATTAAGAGTAGATTTATCTATAATTATAGCAAAAGGCATAGCTAATTAAATAAGCACTAGGTGTAACATAAGTGGCTTTAGGCAACCTTACTAATTGTTCCTTAATTACTAAGACAAGGGTAGCATCTTACCCCTATAGTGTCTTGCTCTACTATGTCTTGTTCTACTATGCTCTGTCTTATATACATATAGAGGGGTCTTATCTAAGCTCTAAGGTCCTACTTTGTCCTTAGCATCATGACTACTATAGCACATAGATTTATATATAGCCACTATGTAAATTAATGCCTTAAGCCAAAGTAACTAATGATTTTAGTTAGTGTAAACTAACCCTATACATCCTATAACAATTAAGTAAAATTAATGGTATAAAGTTAGGCTTATGGAATTTCTAACTACTAACATATTCCATAAGTAAGTTAGTAATACAAGTCAGCTAGTAATTCTACTCTACTATAAATACTAGACCTTAATTAAATATATAACTTATTAAACTAAACCCTCTTAAATTAGACTAATTATAATTAAAACCTTTAAGGACAAGTATAAGTAGTATGCTTAAGTGATTTACACATACTACACGTTTATAGTACATGTATTTATAAAGCTTATAAGTAATCTATAAGCTCCTTTATAAGCTCTATATTAATAATTTAAGATTAATTTAGGCCCTCCTAAACTATAAGAACTCCTCCTATAGCTATATACAATCTCTGCTTTACTCTCTTCTTTTTCTACCTCTCATTTTTAGCCTATAACTACCTATTCTCCTCTATAAGAAGAATAGCATTATGCATTACTAGCTAGTAACCCTTAACTAGTTAATTAAGTACAAGGTCTATAGGGCTAGGTAGGCTCTATGTATAATGTTAAATATACTCTTTAATTGTCTTTAATTAATGCTTAAGCTCTTAAATATTATATGGCGTTTTAGGGTTCTAAGGACTTAAGGTTTACGTGTATATAGGTAGAGTTAGCATCTATAAAGTAATGTAAAGCTTTTTAAGTATGTAATTAGGATTATATAGAACAAGGCTAGTAGCTATAAAGCTATTTTAAATATTACTTATACTAAGAGCCTTAAGTTAAGTTGTAGAGTAGGCTCTAAGGAAGTTAGGCTTGTTAATGTAGTTAAGGCTAGCTTAAATAAGACCCTTAACCTACTTTCTATAAGCCTGTTATACAGCTACAAAACAACTAACATTAAGTAGTTATAGGAGATGTAATGAGTATAGTAGCATATAGAGTGTAATAATTAAGTACTTAGCATAGAATAGGTTGAATTAAGGAGTGCTATAGCTTCTATGACCATTAAGAATAAGGAGTTAATATGTACCATGAGTTTAAGCTCTTATATGCTTCTTAAACACATCTATAAGCTAGGTTAAGCTAAGAGAATTGTTAGTCTATCTATTTTCACTAACCCTAATTACCTAATTAGGTGGTAGAGGCTAAGTATACTAGGTAGATTAGTATAGTTTGCCTTTAAATATTACTATTAGTAGGGTACTCTAGCCATCTATACAAATACCCTTAATAACTATAACCTACTCTTGATTTCCTAGCTATATAGAGACTAGCCTTCTAGCTCTTTTAGACCTACAAACTACTCTTATAGTTATAATTACTCCCATTTAGAAGCCTGTTTCATCAAAATTGTATATGTCCTCATCTATAATTCTGTATTTCACCTAAATATTCTATACAAGTTAAAACCAATCTCAAATAGTCGTAGGATCTTCGCATTTTGCTTGCTAATAGTCGTATTTATAATTAAATCAAGATTTAAGAGTGTCGTGACGTTATACGTAGTTACGGACCTAGTTCTTGCCAACTATAAGGTCCACAACCTCAAGGGCTCGCTCTCGCTCTCCACTAGCGCGTTTCTAAAGGAGTAGATTGGCCATTTGACGTATAGTATCGACTCGGGGTGATAGACCGCGTTAATCCATCGATAGTATCCATTGTTCAAGGCTCGACTCTTCATTTTGCGTCAGTTTGAGGCTTATAGACTGCAAGTCGCGTCGCGAGACGCGACCTTGCATACGATCATACGCAGTCGAATAAGGCACATCGTACGTATCCGTAGCAGCTTTGAGGCTTCGAAACTGCCCTTTTTGGAAAGCTTGAATAGCTAGAGCAATTCGACCTTCGTTCTGAGCTAATTGAGAGCTCTGGCGTGGAGGCATTTGGGTTGGAATGTAGGTATATGCGTTTGGTGTGGGGCAGAATTACCGGCTGACTTGTATTACCGACTCGCTTGTGGAATACGTTACCGCTAGCTCTTATATTCTCACTCTAGCACACTAGTGAGAAAGGTCTTGACCAATTACGCCGCTTTGAACGTGCTATTCTGGTTATGATATATGTAAATTTCTGTCATTCTTGGCGATACTATGGGACGACGACCGGGTTGCAGTTTTCAGCGTCCTGGCTCGCATCCGTGTGGCGCCTCTACTTCGGGTTTGGCGGTGTCCTGTTCTGGTTTGGAATTCATATCTGGGACACGTTGCTTACCTCCCTGCTCCTCAGACTCCCCACCCCGCCCCGGCCCAATCTAATGGTTACTACGATGGGTGAAGAAAACAAGAGTCACAAAATTTCTGTCAGCTTGCTCCCATCGGGCTCATCGGTTGCTTTTAAAGAGTCAACGTATTTCTTGGAGAACGGGCCAGAAATCTCCCTGCCTTTCTTTGCCTGCCGAGGTCCGCCCGTCAACGCCAGGGGAAATATGGACCCATTCAGTTCGAATCGCTAAACCTCTTGGTCAAATACGGAAAAGAGATCACTATCGCGGAGGGTCAATGTCTCTGGGCTCTCCGTCGCTTCTTGCCTTCCCAAGTCCCAGTTCCCGAAGTCTATGGCTGGTGCGAAGACAACGGCGAAGTTTTCACTTACATGGAGCTTGTTGAGGGAGTTACATTGGAACAAAGGTGCGAGTCGCTCTCAAAACAAGCGAGGAAAGCCGTCTGTGATCAGCTTCGAGCTATGTTACTAGAACTACGGAAACTACACCAGGACCCAGAGGATTGGTTTCTTGGCGAGTAGCTTTCTCATTTGAGTCCCCAACTAAGCTCCAATCTGATTGCGTCAAAGGCCGTATCAACCGCCAACCTCTGCTGGATATCGTATTCACAGGCAATACCAAACCTTCCGCCGGCCCATTTGCCTCAGTAAAAGAATTTCATGACTGGCTGTCTTATTTGACCAAACGAGGGATGGAGATCCACTGGCCAGACCCTTCACAAATTCCTAATCCATTCCGCCACTTACTTCAGGACAACTCTCCTACCTTTACTCATGCAGACCTGCATCCAAGCAACATCATCGTGTCTACAGACAAACCCTATCGCATTGTGGCTATCATTGACTGACATCAATCGGGTTGGTATCCAGAATACTGGGAATACTGCAAGGCTGTATTCACAGCCGTTCCCGACGGAGAATGGGAGACTGAATACATACCACGATTTTTGGGAGCTGCTGATTGCTATGATGCTTGGAGCTACTATCCTCGGACTCTTGGATACTAAAGCATAACGCCAAAAGTCTGCGATTCTTAAGATGAAACCTCATGTGTACAGAGCCGTCCTAACCATCATTTGCTTCATAATTCAGACCTAATTTTATCTACCATGGTCTACCCAAAATAATAGACATCCGTCTCCGTTTTGCATCTAGAAAACATTAACACAGCTAATATCCACGATATCGTTATTAAATGGAGCATTCCCGATGAAAAGGCCGTCAAACTTGCCATCGCGTGAAGGACCCACGATGGCAATTAACAGTATATTCAACAGAACTATAGGCAATGAGAAATAGTTCCTTTCCTTCTGGATATCAGATGCCTTGGTATAATCGGCGCCTGTGGGATATAACTGTGTTGGAGCCTCAGGATGGGCATTATGGTGCAATCTACAATCACTATTGCGAACAGCCAGCCCCATTCACGTCTCGGCACTTGGCACAACTCCCATGGGGAAGGTGCTAATGCAATCGAGCCTATGACTTATGAACAGAGCTGGTAACTAAAATTAAATTGCAGCGCATTGCCAATTATTTTTCCTTGGCCCTAACAGGATGCGTACAACTTTATCTTTGCCCTCCAAACAGGCAGTTTGATCTGAAGCATCTAACGTATAATTAGCTTCTCTGGTCAGTATTATCCCCATACAGCAAAATGTTAGATTGCGCCTTTTACTAGGCAATAGCGCAATGAGACGAAGGCTGCCAAAGGGTGTCGCGCCGAGAGTTCATAAATGTAGAGAGTATCCTGAAGTCTAAGAAATGATCCCTTTGGCTCGAAGCACATTGCTTGAGACAACGTCATACCAGCAACTAATATGGGTTTCGCTTCATTCTGGCAAGACGCCCGGAAGTCAGGACAGCAATACCTGGCTACACAACATGCCGAGTCTGTAGAATCAGTCGTTCGCGATGGTAATCTCGAATACACCAAAGAAACTGCTGGAAATGAATCTCAGCCATCGTACTGTAAAGCGTAAGCCTAAGGTCTCACGGGAGTCCAGGGAACCAGGTCAGGAGGCAAAAAGGTATCGTATTCTGTAAGCACAATAGGTCTACGTATGTACAGCGACTATTGACTGGAGGCCTCCCTCTGAGGTCTCCAGCCCCTTTTATCC
>KV454830.1:0-18145 GCA_001662585.1 Pseudogymnoascus sp. WSF 3629
CTATCTACATGACTCTACTCTACGTGACTTGTAACATAATAATAAATCTCTTTTTTCTCTTACTAGCTCACTTTAAGCAAGAAACCTAAGTACTAGACCTAGATATAGAACTAGAACACCAAAGCATCAAATCTAGAAACCAAAACTCAAACACTACTACTGCTCTTTAAGCAAAGACCTAGATCTAGATCTAGATACAGAACTAGCATACATACACAATCTAGAAGTTAAAACCAGAACTAGAAACCTAAGCACTAGAACACTTTAGCAGAACTACAACTAGAACCTTCAGAACTAGCACAAGAACCTAGAAATCAAATTATTAATACATTAGCAGAATTAGACCTTTCTATGATGCTCCCTTAATAAGGATATAACTATAACGGAAGTGTGCTCCTCTTAAGTAGCTCGTATAGCTAATAACTATACAATAGGGCCTTTACTATATACATGTCTAATTCCTAATACTAACAAAGTCAGAGGAAGATCCTAACCTTAACAATTCTAAGGATAAGAAGTGAAGCCTACTATAATAGCACGTGATGCACAAGGACATGTCATTTATAACAGGAGTTAAGATTAAGAAACCCAATCTACTACAAGTAATGAGGACTACTTAGAAAGCCATACCTATAACAGAAGAGAAACACTACTTAAGAACCTAGAACACTAAGCTACCCTTTGCATTTAGGAGCTTAAAAACCTCTCTATTATAAGCACCTAGAGCTAAGCCTAGAAAGAGGCTACACTTTAAATCCAAAAGCAGATGATAAAGGATTATGATCATGTCACCTAGCTCTATAATACTACCCTCTAGAAGAGTTAAGAAGAGAAGGCCACATATAATGATAATATTAGCTAGCTATAGGAGGTTATTTAAGCTCATAAGTAGACAATAGCAGGACAAGCTACTATTATGAAATATCTTGAAAATGAGAAGTTAAAAAGTAGCACTACTCATAATGGAGAATTACACTAGAAATCTACTAAGATCCTAGACCCTCCTATTCTCATAGATGGAATGGAGCTAGCTTATGATGATTAGAGCATTAAGATGAAGATGAAGCTTAAGGCAAACCTAGACCATTTTCCTACTCTAGCCCTTTAGATAGGTTATGTGTAAAGTAGACTAGGTAGGAAAGCCTCCTTACACATTAATCTATGCCTCTAATCTACTTAGAATAAGTTCTAAACTATAGAGGAAATGTTTAAGGTCTTAGACAGAGTTTTTAGTAATCTAGACTACTACTTTACTACATAACGTGCTTATAAGAAGCTCTTTTAAAACAAGGACAACTTTGCTACCTTTTAGGCTAAGTTCTAGAGACTTACCATTAAACTAGATTACTCTAAAGAGACCCTCATTAATGACCTTCATTATAAGGTTAATACTAGGATGTAGACTACCTTAATAGTAGAGACAAACCTAAGCTCTCTTCATGCCTTAGTACAAAAGTGCTTACTAATTAATTAGAATATTTAGCAACTTTAGATCTAAGAAGCCTATACTACCCCTTGATTTATTTAGCAAGCCTTGAAGTAACGAGATTCTTAAAGCTAGGCTAAGCAGCTAACTATAAACCTACCTACTAGCTTTAGACCCCTAAGACTATATTATGCACTACATTAGAACCCTATAACTAAGAAGCTAATGTAGGAAGGCTGCTGCTTCCATTGCTAGCAAACTAGACACTAAGCTTATGGATGTCCTACTAAGAAGGCTTAAGTTCATGAAGTTAGCACCTATGATGCTATACTTTTAGGAAAAGAATAACCTTTAGACAAGACGTCCCTAAAGGTGTCATGATGGCAAGAATTACAACTTCTTCCTCTAGCTTTAGATTAGATCTAGACACTCTATTTATAGTTACCTATATAATAGGAAAATCAAAAATCAAAGCACAAGCTCTTATTAATACTAGAGCTACTAGAGGAAACTTTGTAAACGCTATTAACGTAGAACGAATTTGTGAAATAGAAGGCATCTTACCTATAGAGCTTCTAAAGCCACGTCTTATTTAAGGCTTTAATGGAATAGTAGCCCCTCCTATTACTCATGCTATATACCCTTGCCTATAAGTCTAGGACTATGTAGAATACCTATGTCTATTATTTATCACCACCTTAGGAAAGCACTCCCTTATTCTTAGAAAAGCCTAGATGAAGCAACATGGAGTAGTACTAGATATGATTAATGATGCCATTTAGTTCATAGGTAGACATTACGATCATAAAGGGGCTCTTGTTAAGGCCAACTAAGAATCGATCTAAATACAAAAAGCAACACTAGAACTAATACAAAAAGTAGTAGCTCTATAAAAGGCTAAGCATTAGAGGCTAAGAAAGAAGCCCTATCTAGTAGTCCTAGCCTAGGAAACCTAAACCAAATCACTAGCTTTAACTTAGGAAGGTAGATGCTCTATTGCTATAATAGGAGTAGCACCCTTTTGATTCCTATTAAGATAGAACAAGGCATAGGTCTTTATAGTAGTAATGACAGACATATATTAAGACTATGAACAAGATAACTAGAAGGTCTAAATAGAAATTAATCTAAGAACCATTCTACTAGAAGAGTTCTATGACTTTTTAGATGTCTTCTTAAAAAGGGCAGCAGATATATTACTACCTCATCACCCTTATAATCATTATATTACTCTAGAAGAGGAAGCAAAGCTAGGCTATACACCCCTATATAACATGTTAAAGGAGGAATTAGACTAGGTTCGTAAATACATTAATGAGAATCTATTAAAAGGCTTCATTACTACAAGCATAGCCCCTTTTGCATCCCTAGTCTTGTTTGTGAAAAAGGTAGATAGTAGTCTCTACTTCTATGTTAATTATAGAAAGCTTAATGCCATTACTAAGAAGGATTAATATCTAATACCACTTATTAATGAGACACTTACTTAGATCATAGGCATAAAATATCTTATAAAGATTGATATTTAACATGCTTTTAATTAAATACGAATGCAAACTAAAGAGGATAAGGACCTTACTACATTTCAAACTCGTTATAGCTTATATAAATCACATGTGCTACCTTTTAGACTCATAAATGGGCCTATAACCTTTTAACGCTTTATGAATGAAACACTATAGGACTACCTATATAAATTTATAACAGCTTATATAGATGATATTCTCATTTATAGCCAGAACAAGGAAGAGCATACTATTCACGTGAAGTAGGTCTTGTAAAAGCTCTATGAGGTAGGTCTATAAACTAACATTAAGAAATGTAAATTCTTCGTTTAAGAGACTAAGTTCTTAGGACTCATTATTAGAGTTAATGGTATTTGCATAGACCCTATAAAAATAGCCATGATCTTAGAATGGGGAACTCCTTAGAATATCACTAATGTCTAAGCCTTCTTAGGATTCTGTAACTTCTATTAGCGTTTCATTAGAGGGTATTCTAATATCACTAAACCATTAACATTCCTAACTTAAAAGGATCAACCATTTACATAGAGTAAGGCTTGTTAAGCTACTTTTAAACTCATAAAGAAGACTGTTATAGAAGCCCCTATCTTAAGACACTTTGATAGGAACAAGACAGCTTATGTAGAAGCTAATTCTTCTAATTATATATCCTCTAGGGTACTCTTATAGATGGACGATAGAGGCATCCTTCACCTAGTAGCCTTCTTCTTAAAAAAGCTCATCCTAGTAGAATGTAACTACGAGATCTATGATAAAGAGTTACTAGCTATCATTTAATGTTTTAAGGCCTAGAGACCTAAACTAGAAGGGACTGATCTACCTATTTAAGTGTTATTAGATCACAAGAACTTAGAATATTTCATGACAACTAAAAAACTTACAAGACGCTAAGCTTAATGGGTAGAACTACTTGCTAGTTATAACTTTAAGATCACTTACTAGCCTAGGAAACAAAATGGAAAAGCAGATGCCCTTACTTAGAGGCCAGGAGATAGGCTAGAAGGAAATGATGAAGATGATAGGCAAAAGCATTAGCTTTAAACATTACTGCCATCTTTATGCTTTAATCTAGCCATTGCCTTAGCTCTAGTCTAAGTAGAAGAAGCAGGACTTAACTTTAAGGAAGCTATCTATAAGGCTTAGCAAGAAGACACCTTTTGCATTTAGACATTACAGAAGCTTTAAGATTAGGAGCGAATGAGTAAGCAGGTTATACTAGCCTACTATGAAGAATGGAATGGGCTCTTAGAATACAAGGCTAAAGTTTGGATACTAGAAGCTATACATGTTAAGCTATTATAAGAGGTGCATGATAAACCATCTATTAGCTACCTAGGGATAGGAAAGACACTTTGCATTATAAGGGAGTACTACTACTAGCTAGGCATAGAAAGGACAATAAAACAATACATCTTAAACTGTTATATCTGTTAACGAACTAAGCCCTTACAAGATACTTATAATGGATTGCTATAGCCATTACTAATACCATAGCACCTATAGAAGGATATATCAATGGACTTTGTCATAGGATTGCCATTATCTAAAGGGAATAATGCTATATTAGTAGCAGTGTGTTAACTTACTAAACAACAGCACTATATCCCCTACTTTGTAGGAAATAAAGGCACTACTATAGAAGCTATAGCCTAGCTCTTATTACAACATGTTTAGAAACACCATGGATTACTAGACACTATTATATTAGATTAAGGACTATAGTTTGTTACATTAGTTTAGAAAGGACTCTATAGAACATTAAAAATCTAAACAAGACTCTTAATAGCTTTTCATCTAGAAACAGATGGACAAACTAAAAGGCTTAATAGAGAAATGGAATGCTACCTTCGTGCTTATGTAGATTACTTACAAGACAATTAGGTGTAATACTTGTATATGGCAGAATTCACATTAAATGCCCTACCATCTTTAATAATGACCATAAGTCCATTTTTTACTAATAGAGGGTTTGAACCTTAAATGAGCTTTGATTTAATAGAGCATTAGAATGACTAAGAGCCTATGGATATAGCATTACAAATAGAATGGATTTAGGAATTCCTACAAGATCAAACCATGCTCTCCTAATCCTAGATGGAAGAATCTACAAATTAAACACAGAAACCACTACTATGCTACTAAATTAGAGACAAAGTCTAGCTATCTACTTAGAATATACACACTTAGAGGCCCTTAAAGAAGCTTGATTTTAAGCAGATAGGACCTTTTATAATATTAGAACGAGTAGGAGTTACATCTTATAAGCTAGAGCTACCTTAGAGCATGAATATCCACCCTATCTTTTATAGTAATCTTCTACATCTAGATCCTAATAACGCACTATAAGGACAATATACCAAGCCTCCATTACCTATTGTAATAAATGGTGAAGATGAATGGGAAGTGGAATACATCCTAGATTCAAAGCTACTCTAGAAAAAGCTATACTATAGAGTTTAATGGAAGGATCACCCTATAGATCTAGAATGGTACCTAGTAGAGAACTTCACCTATGCACTTAAGGTGACATAAGCATTCTATCATTAATACCTACATAAGCCAAAGACTGTTTTACTACGATTAGGAGATCTAGCTAAAGAAAGAGGGGGGTAGTGTTATAAATGTGTTGCTATAGAGTGTTGCTATGGATGTAGGGGCTAGTAGGGTATTCACTCTTCACTTATGAAATAAGCACTATGTATATTAGCACTCTTCTTCTCTTCTTCTCTTCTTCCTTTCTTCTTTAGATTTATTATTCCGTCTTAACTATCTATATAACTCTACTCTATGTGACTCGTAACAGAAGTTAAGGCTTTATAAGTAGCAAATGAACAGAAAAAGAGAAGGGAAAGGAAGTATAAGAGGCGTATAATGTAAAGAGGAAGCCTCTTTATACAAGATGTAGAGGATATACTTTAAAGTGCTAAGGTTAATGCTTAAGTCTATATAGAGGTAGTAAGTAAGAGTAGTTAGTAGGTGGGCTCTAGGGGCTAGTAATGGCGCTATAGCTAATGTAAGAAGATAGGTCATAATACCTATACATGCAAGAGGCACTAGGAATTAATTACAATTAAATAAGGGTTAATATGTAGGGTGGTGGTATAGTAGTAGTAGTAATAGTTAAATTTTAGTGTTGTTAGTAATTACTTTGCCTAGGTGATTACTTTGCCTATGAAATACGTTACATGTATAGCAAATGTACAAAACAAGCAAATGTGCAAAAATATCATAACCACCCTATATGAATTGTGATAAATCTACCATAACACTAGAAATTAATTAAAACTACTTAGAGCTCTCTTCCTTAGACTTGTCTATTTTAATCTAATAAGTGTATGCATTATGCTTAGTCCTACTACACTTTCTATAGTAACGTGCATAGGTTTCTTCCCTTAGCTTATAACTACTACTTACCCTTATTTCCTACTCTACTTACTACATAATGTCCCTCTTATCTTATAGATCCTACGCTTCCTATTAACTAAGTGATCCTCCTTACTATAGGCATGTTTTTTTTTACCCTCTAGTGCTTACTTAGTACTTCATTTGCCTATTATAGGTTTTAGTTCTTTGCCTTTAATAATGCTAATTAATGTATTATTTATAATGTGCCCTTTATAAACTAGTTAATAGCTATATAGATTAAGGTTAGAGAGCTATTTTAATAGCATGAAATCTAAGTTTTAATAAATGTAGACTATAACATAGCTTTAATTAGGTTATTTAGCATCTAGGAAACCTAAGGTTAAGTAGTACCTAGGTAGGAGCTTAGAGGTGTTAGTATCTTTAACTTAAGATTAAGTATAGAGATCACTCTATTTAGGTTAAATAGAAGAAGTCTAGTACCTTAGAAGCCTCCTTAAATGTTACTTTCTATTATTATAATCCAGATCGTGGTGTTCGACTTCCGGGGTTTAGCGCCCACCTAATTGGGGAACGCGCGTGCACGGGCCTGCCGCCGCTTTCGAGCTGTATAAAAGGCAGTTCCCTCCCCCCAACTGTCTCTCTCCACCGTCCCTCTCCTTCCCAACACTCTCGTGCGACGCTTGGCCTTTTAATCCCTTCACACTGCATGACTCCACCTAACGGATCCCCTAGCTCAGCCTCGCTGCAGCTGAAAACACGCACTAGCACATGAACGCTTCAGAACCACAACCTCGATTCCAGCCCTTCAATGACCTCGCCTTCCATCTTTCCATTCCCCCAAGCTCTTTGTGATGGCAACGAGCCCTTTAAGCATCAATATCAGCTTGGCCAAGATGCGAGATTGAGCTGAGCTGCGTTCTGATCGCACCTCTTGCGCCCTTCGTCGCCGCACACATGTGAAGCCTCTTGCGACTGTGGCATGCGCAATCTGCCTTGAGTGCCTTGCGCTACGACCTAGCCAATCACAAAAATGCCTCGCGGTGACGTGGCCGGCCCTTGCTGGACCTACGCGCGGCACCTTTTGGGACATTGCGAGTTACAGGCACTGAGCAGCAACGTCTGCCTCAGTCTAGGCTGATCTTCTAGAGAAGGGCCGATTTCTGTTTGCAAGCCAGCTTCTTGGGAGCCTGAGGAGTAACCAGGCCAAATAGGCTGCTCGGGGTCGAGGCAGTATCTTCAGAGGCCAGGCCACACTCGCTTGCGTCTTGGCCTTCAATGCTAGCATGAAGATCGCTTGAGGCAGCTCCAGCTTCAGCTTCGTCGTCGCTTTCACCGTCGCTGTCATCTTCGATAATTAGAGGCTCTCCTACATGGAATTAGTAAGGCGTATGCGCATACAAGGGCGAGCTAGAAACCTACGCTGAGAATTTCCCGGCACATAGACAAGGTTCGGGGTCATGGAATCAGTAAGCAGACGGCTCTCGTCGATCGCTTGGCGCTTTGAGGTATTGAGGAGCTCGTGGTTTTGATGAGGCACCTGAGGGATGTCTCTGTTTTGGCGAAGGCAGAGCAGTTCTTCAAGCGATGGAAGAGAGTCATCCGACGAGTCGTTATCTCAATCGTTTTGTAATGCTGAATGTTGCGACTCAATGGGTTGAAGAGGCTGTCGCTGCTTGTTCAACACCAACCTCGTCAGCCAAGCGTGAGGCTTTTAATGTGGGTTTGGGGTCATAAAATTCAACACAGTTCATGTTCACAGTAGCCATGCTGAGAAGAGTAGGACACTGAATGGGAGGATGGTCTTTAGAACGAGTCTCTCAAGCAGAATGAAGGAGCTTATATAGAAGTTCAGACGGTCGCACCATTTGACTCGCTAGGATCCGCGAGCCCCTTGGCTTCCCTGCCAAATATGCAGCTTTCACAGCCAAGCTGGTCGTCACGCTCCGTGTGTCGACTCATCCTTTTCCACGCCCTGCAGCCAGGCAGTAAATTTCCTACCGCACGCTGGACCCCAAATTCCACCAACCAGACATGCGTCGTCGTAGTCCAAGGCATTCTAGTGATTGGCTGCTGCAACTTGAGTCGTCTCAAGAGCGGAGTCTCACTTCCAGCTGGACGTTTAGCGCTGCGGTCGGCCCCTTTGCTGCCAAAAGAAGGAATATATCCAGACTATGCCTGCTGTGAAGGTGATCGCTTTAAAAGCCTCAACCAACAAGTAGTGGCTGGATGGAGCGGCATCTGAGGTCAGACGACTATACTAGCAATAACCGTCCACTCTTGGTATCCATTTGTCCACAATTCCAGTAGGATTCCCATATCAGCGCCTCGAAATGAAGATGAACCGCAGCCTTCAACGCATGGATGGTCGCGACCGCGATGGCCTTCGATTGGGATCTCCACCTTCGATCTCCAGGATGTGAGTTCAAGACTCAGAACACCCTAATGCCGATTGTTTCTCTAAGGATGGTCAACAACACCCGTCTTTTGCAGAGCTGGACTCAGCATTTCATGTTCAAGGTCGACGACCGTTTCCAAATTGCTCTAAGCTGGCTGAGACAATGCGTCAGGATCAAATCCTTGAGTGTATCGATAAGTCCATAGTCAACGAAATGAGGTCTTCTCTGCGCGAGAGGGCTGGTGGATCATGCGACCGTGGCGGCGTCTGCGATATCGAGGATGAACTACGACAAACTTTAGAAGAAGCAGAAGGGTCGCTATGTTCAAGCGCAGCCCACTCCCAGTGCAATCAGATAAACTAGGAAAGTCAAGATAATACAGAAGTTTGAGACATTTCGAGCGAAGAACATCAGCAGTGCCAACAAGAAGAGCAAGAAGACGAAGATGAGGACAACATAGAGGCGGCCAGCAGCGAGAATAAGGGCCCGAGTAGCGACTGCCAGCAAACAAACGAGAGTCTTTAGCACTAACGGGTTGAAGACGAAACCATTGTTGCGGCCCTTATCTCACAAAACCACCAACTCAGTGTCAAACCATATCATGAGGATAATGAGGGTATTGAAGATGAGGACGAGGGTGTACAACCTCCAAGACGACAAAAGCGGCGCCGCATAGAGTCTCACGGAATTGAAACTGTCACCTGCAAGAAGATCCACATTACTCGAGTTTTGCTCGAAAACGGGGCAGACTTCATGAAAACTCTTCCAACGCGAACTCAGCCAACCATCCTTCACGTCGCGAGTCACTTTGGATTTGCCAACATTGTGCAACTACTCCTTAACAAAAAAATGGGCATTCAAGTCAAAGATAGGAACCTGCAGACACCTTTACACTACGCAGTGAAGTTTGATGAAAAGAATAACTTTTGGCACGGAAACTTAACAACTGTGAATTTCCTATTAGAGAAGAAAGCTGTCAAGGATTCTTGGGATAAAACAGGTCAGCGTCCCAAGGACGTTGCGAAAAGAAACCCACACTCTATTGTTGAGCTTCTCCTCCAGAGCGACACTATACCACGCTTAACGATGCAATTTTACTTGATCAAACCATACAGAACCAACGGCAGAGGAAGAAAGAGCTAGAGGAGGAGAGGATTCGTAAAGTCCACAAGCTCGCAGCTGAACCTGCTGCAAGGCTGATAGTACGAGAGGCTGAAAAGGAAGCAAAGGAAAGACGATTGATGGAAATAGCAAGGTCTGCAGAGCACCAGAATCGAATGGAGGAGAAGAAGCTACTGGATATTTCAAGGAATGAGAAATACCGTGACATGCAAGAAAGCTGGGCCAGGACAAGGATAGCAGCAGACAATGAACGATTACGCAGAGAATTAGCAGAAACCAAAAAACAACACAACTGTACTGGTGAGTTAAAACCTACAGACCAGACGAAGCAATATGCTGCTCGGGAAAGTTGGGGCAAATTGAAAGCAGAAGCTGAAGGACGGAGACAAATATCATATGAGACAAGACGGCAATCATGTTCTCACTCAGCCTTGGGGTTGTTGAAGTGGAAAGGAAAAGGCCAATGCGATATATGCAAGGTTCCATTTGTGAAGCAATTATATAGATGTGCTGATTGTGGTTTCATAGCTTGTTGGAAATGCAAAACTGCAAACTAAACCACTATCAACATTCCTGCACCCGGTTTATGGACGAGCCGTACTGTTGGAAAATTCCCCTTTTGACGAGCATGCATTGCTAGATATGGTTGCCAAAACTAATGACAAACAGACTGTAGGGAAGAATAGATTAAATATTCCATTGCCAATATTTTATGTATTTAGCCAAGTTGTGCTCAGTTCCACCTTCATTAAGCTAGCCCCATAATAGTACTAGCGTATCCAAACTTCGGCAAACTTTAAAACCATTCGGATCTGAGGCCAATTTCGCTTGTTACTGTATCCATTACGGCACTGTAAGAAGATCTTGTGCTCTGCAGCCCGTCGACAGTGGCGCTGGCCTCGCGTTGGCTCCACTAACGCTGGAGGATAGCCGTTACCTAACGTCAGGTACTATGGTGGTATGTGAAAAAATAACAAAAACATACAACAGTGGGTATTCGCTTCAAGCAATCCTCTGGATAATAGTTAAATCGGTGCCATCCGGCCTAACGGTGGGGGGGGTGTAAAGTCGGTAATGGCGTAAAGTCGGTGATGTACCTTTACATACAAATTTGTATGTAAAGGTACATTACCGACTTTACGCCATTACCGACTTTACATCCCCCTTACGTTAATTGCTATAAATTTGAACCTAGAAACTGGAGGCGGTCCCTTAGCCCCCCGCTAACGGAATAGAGTTCGTAGTTACTTGATAAAGCTGTAAATTCACTACTAAACAACCTCAGCAACTCCCCTCCCAGAAGATTACATGACCTTGCCTCATCCTCACAAACATGGCACCTATGATGATCATTTCTGATGGGTCATTAGCCATACTCAAGTCAAGAGGTGAAGCAACTGAGCTGATCGACGGCGTTAGAAAGATCTCTAATGTATCATATATGTCGCGTGACTCGGTCGATAGCCAAGCTACAGTTGAGATCCCAGATGAAATCGACAGCATCAAAACACTTGAGTTTCTAGAGCTTAACGCCGAAACTGCCGCTGTTGTATACGACAAATTTCTCGCCTTGAAAGCCGAGTACCCCGACACTGATATCCTTCGTTTCGCCAAAAGGCATGTACGTAGCGTGGCCGGAGATGCACATCTTCTAGCTGATGATTGGTCTGGGGTGATGCAGCGAATTGGCCTTACAAGCAACTACCAATTGAGAGTCCTGAGTCCGAACTGGGTGCACATGCGTGTAAACTCAACCGCTAAAGAAACCGCTATTTGGATGATGGAGATGAGATACGAATTTCTCCAAGCTCTAGACAATTTCATCGAGTCGCCTGCAAAGGGCTTAGGCAGAAAGGTGTCGCACCTCGATCTGAGTGGGAGGCTGCAACCTGGGACACCAGCAATTCCGCCACGCTCAGATAGCAAGGGCAAAGGTCAGCCATCCAGTGGAATCTTCGAAGCTGGGCCATCGATTTCAACGAAAGCAAGAGAACCTCCATCAGAGCTTCTAGGGTGTCAACTGTTTTATAAAGGTGGCTCAGTGGCACGATTGGAAAAGTTGAATAATCCAGATGGAACA
The DNA here is from genome assembly GCA_001662585.1 of Pseudogymnoascus sp. WSF 3629. NCBI lineage: Eukaryota > Fungi > Ascomycota > Leotiomycetes > Thelebolales > Thelebolaceae > Pseudogymnoascus > Pseudogymnoascus sp. WSF 3629. The sequence continues at coordinate 11,917 of KV454830.1, forward strand.
TTGAGCCTTCAAAGGCTAGTTAGCACTCCACCAACAGACTTCAGTGCACGCACAGCTGGCTTATACCTTACAAAACAAGAGAAAGTGGCATTTGAATACGCAGGATGGGCCAAACAGGTTGTTGATGGCAACGTTGTGCCAGTTGGGATTATGTGCATTGCAATTCCAGATGCTCTGCTTTCGTCACATACACAGGTATTTGGAGACCAGTGGCGAGAGTTGGTTTGGTGCTGCCGCCATGAGGATTTCCCGCCCGACTACCTATCGGATTTAACTACAACATACCAGTGGATTGTTGGACCAGTCTGCCATCAAAGCAATGCGGTCGTTTTAAAGATGACTAATAGCTCAGAGCTTGTCATTTGGAAGCTTGACAGAGGCGAAACAGCATCTCAGCACTATACGTCGTCTACTCAAATGCTGCAGCTTCTCAACAGCTCATGTGTCGGCAAGGTTTGGATTACCAATTTGGCAAGAGAAGAAAAATAAGGAGTCTGCCTCATTGGGCGAACTCGTGAAAGTAAGTTCCCTAACCCATGCTATACTGTATTGAACCTCGATCTAAACTGCTTCTATAGCTACAAAGTCTGAAAATGGACCAGTCTCCTCCTGCCTTCTCTAAGCTCTCATTGTCATTCGCTTGCATCATATCTGCATACTTTATAAAGCTTGCCTAGATGCCACTAAGCCCTGTTTCAAAGCCACTCACCTCGCCGAAGGCGCCCTTGAAAAAGGCAACAACCACCATTTGCGGTATTTGTAGGCCTGCCAGCAGTGCATGCCAAAAGTGCCGATGAATAGAACACTAAATGTGATTCCACATGCCAGCGACGGGTGGTAGCCAAAGGGGTTCGGGATGCGTGGATTGTTGGACCCAACTCAAGCGTTCGGTGAAGGAGTCCTCACTCCGTGCCCGAGACATAGGGGCGGCGACCAACACCGGCCAAGCCGGTGAGACATTCACCTCTGCTCCGAGACTAGCTCAGGGGTAGAGTCCTACAGTCTATAGAGGAGTTACAGTAGTTAGATGCTCTTCAATCAATCAATTCAAGACGATTCAATGCATCGATGCCCCAAAAGTGACCCACCGCGGTCAACATGGATCCATTCCAAACAAGGGCGGGTATCAGGAAGCTCTGAGACGGAGCCTGGCATAGTCTCAGTTGGGCGGCCGGTGTCATTCACAAGAGCGGCGGAGTAGTCAACGAACTGATATATCAATAGATGGCTTCAAATAGAATATATTGTCTGGAGAGCAACATCCTGAAGCTCGCTCAGAATGTTGCACTCAGTGAGTAAACTAGGCCTAAATAGTTCTATATGTGAGACACACATGTACAGTCCAAGTTCGATAACTCGATACAGTTAATCCCTCCCAATTACATCGAGTTATAGTAAATATCGAGAAATCGTATTACACGTGATATATGATTATGTAACCCAGCTGTCCAAAGTGCTTTGACTCCTTTGATTAGCCATGTGAAGCTGTATTTGCCTTTTAACACGCTCTAAAGACCGAAAAGTTGATGGAGCCTCTGAAATGCCACTATTCCTAGATTCTATATAGTCAATTAGAGTTTAGATAGCTTGTAAAGCAGCTTGTGGGGTGAGCATAGGCTACATAGATTGCTCATCCTCATAATCATCATTTTGAGCTTTAGAATCTAGCATATAGTCTGACATAAGTTCCTCTAAAAGTGCATCCCCATCTATGTCATTCTCTGCCTCTTGCATACTCTCCTCTATTAGGTTCAAAAAGTTTGAAATGTCCATAGCATCATGTATTAAGCTAGCTTGTTATACTTGCTAATATAAGGCGTTAACATCTAGAAGTGGTTAAACTAGGAGTTAAATTAGATTTTATATAATTATACTCTTTTAAAAGCAGTTATAGATAGTTATATTTATAACATTATAGTTCTAAGAGTAAATAAGCTACTAAAGGCATAAATGTATATCTATTAACTTAATTAGATTAAGATGTAATTCGTATGCTTATAACATGTATTAAAGCCATTGTCGTTAATAGTAAGCCTTTAGAGAAGTAATAATGCCTTAATTAAGGGCTTAAAAGAGACTTGTTACATTTAGAGGAAGCTAGATAATTCAAATATTTAGTAGAGGCAGTGCTAATTTAATAGTAGTAATATGAGCCTTAAAGTTGTCCATTATAAGAAGGATTGATCTAGTTAGACTATAGTAGTAATAAAAAGCTATAAGCTATTCCTTCATAATGAATTAATTCATCTAAGCCTTCTTATTCCATCTCTAAACTCCTCCTATTACTAAAACATTAATATTTCAAAGTGCTCATAGTGTTTTAGCCTTTCTAATAAACTAAAGTGGAAAGCGATCTGTTCTTATTACATTAACACATACTACTACTAATATACGATTCTTCTCCTTCTTTAAACCACGATGTGATTGCTAAGTAAGGAGACCCTTTCATAGTAACATCTTCTAATAGAGCCCCGTTTCGTCTATGTTATAGATGTCCTCCTCTTAAAACTTGCTAGCTACTATCTAAATAGCCTTCATTTTAATCTCTACACTTTCTAGAGTAGATCTAGCTTTACCATGTCAAATTCATAGAGAGATGTTATGTTAATTCTTGAATTTCTAGACCCATCTAAGGCTAAACTCTAGAGTTAGTTGTCCTTGATATAGCGGTAGAGTTACCTAGATCTGTCTTGCCTTCTCTTGTAGTATTTCCCCTGATGTAAAGCCTCCTCTTTCTTCGATTTGCTTCTGCCACTCGAAAAGGACTGTCTTAAGGTCTAGCTAGGCAACAGCTCGTTGACGAGAGCCTTCTAGAACTGCTAGATTAGATGGTTTGGCGTCAAGACTAGCAAATTGGGAGCTGAGCGACTCGGAGACTGTGGACTGACTAAGTCGAATACCGTATTAGTTGAAAAACCAGTCTATACAAGCCTTCTAGGAAGGCGAAGGAAGCTTTTGCTGATGGAACCTTCGTAGAGCACGTCGCTGCTCAATTGTCATTGATTTGAGCTTCTTTGGAGGCATTCTGGCGACGACCTAAAGGTTAGCATAAGTCGATAATCAGGAAAGAGCCTACGATATCGCGTATATCGTGATTTCGGTGGTAAAACACGTGGTGCAGAAAAAAATATCGAAATATCGTAAATATCGGGTAACAGTATATCGAGTTATCGAACTTGGACTGTATGTGAGAATATCGAACACGTGACATGAACAGCTTCAATTCCAACTGAGACAATTGCAGCGGTAGTCGCTGAACTTCTGCCTCAATGCTTGTCCCTTGAATTCTGTACGCCCCAGCTTTCAATTGCTCTCGCTCCTGCTTAAGTGCAGTGATAACAGGATTGGGGGGGAGAGCGGCCAGGACCTCCTTGGGTACGTGGACCAGTGCGCGAGAATCGCATATAAGACTCATATGCGTCAGCATGCGGAGAACGCCGTCTGCAGAGGGACGCCTAAGGCCAGCAGACTGAACGTCAAACCGCACTTTCTCATTAGCGTAGTGTCTGTTATGCAGAGCAGGGTTTGTATTGTGTCGCATCACCTGGTCCTGAACAGCATCCTTCCTATCGTTACTATCCATGAGACGGCCATTCTCTTTGTTGTATAGCATTCCAAACTGTGCTCTGTATTGTGACATGGCACCCCTCTTCTTTACTCGGTCTTCATCGTACATATGCTGGATGAATGATATCGTGGTCCCTCTAGAGCAGTCCTGAGTCACAGAACGCCAATCCCCCAACTGCTGATCATGACAGAACCTAATCAAGAGTTAGGACAAGTAGCCACTCCAACGTCTTAATTTGAACGTATTGTTACCTTTTAAACTTGCCTCTAATACCCCCAAGATTGTCTATAGTGGCAGGGGCATACTTGTTTTTAATAACAGTCGTTGGGTCATCATGCTTATCTTTGAGGCTTTGGTAGTATCCAGGTGGGCGTTTGGTCTTTAGCTTTGGTTGACGACGTTTGACACGATTATGAAGGCGTTGAAGTAGTTGTGGATTAATGCGTGCGTTCCTTCCTATGGTCATAATGATGATGAGCTTGTCCCGCCTCAAGAGGGTGTGGGGAGTGACAGGTACAGAGGAGTCGAGTGTTGCGGTTGTGAGATGTAACGGCTCGCGCAACGGCGATGGGGGGGACACATATATATAGACGATCTGAGGGGAGCTCGAAGTGCCAGAAGGAAAGCTGCCATGGTGGCAGATGAATGTGAGGGCCCCCCCATCGTTGGGGGGGAACCAGAGGTTGAGCTAGAAGTAGCACAACGGGTTTTGGTTTTTGGAGTTCAAGAAAGGTGCCTCGCCGCAAATGTCAAGCACGTGATGAAATTTTTGGTGTTCGGAGCTGCGTAAAGCAGCAACCAACGCCAGCTGAAAACAGCAGCTCTAACACCACAACCTTGCATAATGTTATAATGTTAAATGTAGTATAGAAGGTAAGAAAGAAGTTATCCTTAGTAATGTAAGAAATATAAGCTTATATTATATCTTTAATTTACTAACTATAAGCCTTTTTTAAAGGGCTAAAATAGCTAATATTAAGTAGTTAGAGTATATAGAAAGAATGAGTAGGTATGTAGAGAGTTATAATGTTATGTTCCTTATAGTACTCCTTAAACTTATCTAAGTAGTAGCTCTTATAACTATTAAGGACTAAGAGGTAATAACTACTAACACTCTAGGGCTTTATATGCTTCTTAAAATGCTAAATCTAATCTATACCTCTCTTGTTTATAGTCTAGCCATTTTCTATAATAGTAATTATCTAATTACTTAGAAATCTACTATTCTTATACTAAGATGTAAGGTAGTTTTTACTAGTAATAATAATGAATGGTAGTACTATATAGCCTTAAGAACTAATGCCTTAGATTACTATAACCTATTCCTAATTACTAGGCTATACTATCTTTACTTTTACCTACCTATCTAAGCTTATTATAACTATAGTAGTTAAGATAACACCTATTATAAACCTAGTCTTATTAAAGTTATAGATACCTACATCGTTAATTCTATACTTTATAATTATATTCTATATAAGCTTAAACTAACTATAGATAACTTCTAGGTCTTTATACTTAGCCCTCTAGTAGTTATATTTGTGCTAGAAGTATATCTAGAGCTCTATATAATGCTTTATAAAGTTTAAAGCCTAACATAACCTAACGTATAGCATGTCATGTGTTATAAGGAGTTAATTTACTATATCTTTAATAATAGACATCTATAGAGGAAATCCTTTAGTAGCTAGGTTAAGTATATATTAAACAAGGACTAATTCCTCTAGGTTTAATAATTTCTATAAATTAGCTATAATATCACATTATAGTTACATACTATATAGATAGTAAGTAAGCTTATAGTAGTCTATAGAATAGGTCTTAGCTATAGCATAAAGGTATAGCATAAGGTCTCTTTAGATAGCTTAGATAGCTAAGGTTAACTATCTCTTGTCATTTTTAAAAGGCATGTTATGTTATGGTGGAATTATCAAGTTTAGTTAAGGGGTAGGGTAGTCATGATATTTTTACACATTTGCTTGTTTTGTACATTTACTATAACATATTTCATAAGCAAGTTGCCTACACAAGCAAGTTGCCTACTAAAACACCAAAATTAACTATTACTACCTACTACTACACTACCACCCTACATAATGGCCCTTATTTAATCATAATTAAATCCTTATGCCTCTTACACATATAGGAATTATGGCCTATAATACCACATAAGCTATAGCACTTCTATTAGCTACTAGAGCCTACTTGCTAACTACTCTCACTTGCTACCTCTATATGGACTTAAGCATTAACCTTAGCACTTTGAAGTATATCCTCTACATCTTATATAAAGAGGCTTCCTCTTTACATTATATGCCTCTTATACTTCCTTTCCCTCCTCTTTTTCTATTCATTTGCTACTTATAGAGCCTTAACTTCTACCTTAAGTAAAATAGTAGAATGCATTATAACCTAAGCTCCTTTTATAAGCTAGCTTAGTACATTATTAATTAAGGTAGAAGAGCTATTCTAATGTTATATAACATAGTTCTTAATATGCTCTATTTAAAAATTAAGCTCCCTTATAGTTTAAGGAGTCTTTGAAGTCTAATTATCACTCTTAACTATAAGAGGAGTTAGAGTTCTTAAGTATAGATTCAAGTAAGAGAGGACACTCTATAGCTTATATAGAACTAGCCTTATAGCTTAGAACCTACTCTT
>KV454831.1:0-17980 GCA_001662585.1 Pseudogymnoascus sp. WSF 3629
GTTGGGATGGGGGGGATGGGGGGAGTGAGGGGGGGAGTGGGAGTGAGGGGGGGGGATGGGGGGATCGGGGGAGGGGGGGGTGGAGGGGGGGGGTGAGTGCGGTTATTGGGTTGCAGAAGAGGGGGTTGAGGGGGTTGATGGAGGGGAGGAGATTAAGGGAGAGGGGGATGAGTGCGGGGAGGCAGGAGGTGGGGTTGGGGATTAGTTAGGGGGGGGGTGTATGTTTGATGGTGATGATGGGGTAGATAGATGGTTGGATTGAAATGGGAAAGTGGCATAGCCAGCGGGAGAATTGTGTTTTATTTTCGTTTCTATGGATAGCCATTTGTGAAGTTGGAAACACAACAGGTTATTTTTCTTCAATGGCAAATATTGAATCTGTCGATCACTGGCAAGTGAAAAATTGGGACCATTCAAGATATTGAACAAGGTCAGCTTAGTTAATTACAGACTGTAGCTACCTAAGAACTCTAGACTCCACCTAGTGTTTCATGTCTCGTTATTAGAACTAGCAAGAGGGAACAACCCAATTGCGACCGACACCAAACTCCAGCCTGAGAATGAAATTATCAAATATGAGGTCGAGGCGATCCTAGACAAGAGGTTAGTAGGACGCCAAGAAGAGTTCTTGATTAAATGGAAGGGTTACAAACCTACGGATAATTCATGGGAAACGATAGGAAACCTCAGCTGCCTAGAGTTGCTGGTGGAGTTCCACCGTCAACACCCTAACGTTCGAAGAATCTAGGAGACAGGGCCGCGAAAAGGTCCTAATTAGGGACAACGCCTTCGGAGACGGTAGTAGGAGGACTGTGAGGGAAGGCCTCTTTGGCCTCGGCTTCCTTGCGCTCCCTCTCCTCCGCCTCGTCAAGCTCATCCATGGTTTTTAGACCACGACGAAGCATGTCCTTGGCGCGGGAACGGAACAGGCGTTGCTACTTGCAAAGACGGAGGATTTTGGCCATCGCCTCTTCCTCTTCTTCCTGCAAGCGACGCTCTTCGCGTTCGAGTTTGTCCTAGTCGCTAACAGAAGGACCACTAGCATTATAGCGAGCGTTGACACAGATACATTCACTACATCGTTTCGAGTCGTCTAACATGACGCATTTCACATGTCTCTTTTCACACCGACTATAAGGCAGCATCTTGATGCTAGTAGTTAAGATTCGTTAGGCCAGAGCAAGACGTTCTTTGGTTTGGAAGAAGACATGGTCGCAGCCTGACCTGCCCATGGAACAAGTGGGCATTGCTCCACTTAAGTAGTTAGCGTTTTCATTAGTCAGCTACAGAACCCCGTTTGCCTGCTTAACTAGGCCTTGCGTCTATGGCGACTGTAGTGCTCCATTTACTACTTGAATTCCATACTTCTGTAGTAATATAAGTAAAGCCCCTTTGAATTCCTTTCTGTTATCTACTTATTATCTTAGGAGGTAAGAAAGCTATAATAAAGAGAGTAAAGCAGTCTATAATTAGCTCTACATGCTTGCTCTTTAATGGATATAGCTGTGTATATTTTAAGAAGTAATCCTTTATATATAGAATCCACTTATATTATCCTAATAGCTTGTGTTGCATATTAATTAGGTTAATTTAAACCCTTTCCCATGCTCTTCCACTTATAATAGGAACTAAGGGAGCCTTAGTTACATTTGGTTAATTTAGTGTGTAATTCTTACACTGTTTAAGTATAAACTCAACATCCTCATGCTTTATCCCATAGTACTGTTGCTCTATAGTAGGTCATACCTTATTCTAGCCTACATATAGAAGCTTAAGGTGTTCTTGTATGATAATATCAAACACCTCTTCTTTTAGAACCATAATTCTAGGGTGTAGATGCCATGTATCACCTTGCTTATGTAGCTTATTATTAATAAGCATGAAGCTAGAGAGTGTGTGTGTCTTAAGGTTTAAGCTCTCTTTATTATATGGTATATAGGTAGTAGGATTATTAAGTATTACGTGCATATAGTGCCATTTTTCATGTGTAAATTGCTCATGGTTATAGTAGGTAGTACTACTCATATAGGCCTTAAAAGTAGTGTGTACATCATGTAGAAATGGATTAATCAAAGCAATAGTAGCCATAGTTGCTATAGTTGTAGGTTGTAGGTTATAGATTTAAATTTTCTATGATACTATTCTACACTACTACGTTAGGTTGAGTTGGGTTAGGCTCATGGTTAGGCTAGAACATATATATGTTGGTTAGAGGGTGAATATTAGCCTTCGGCTAGTAATAGGCTACTACACAAGAACGTAGTTAGGTGAATAGCTTTAGAAAAATAATATAATGTTCATAAGATGCCAACTTCTATGACCCCTTACAATAGGTTATGAGCCTAGGTGCCACTAGTACTCTATGATCATTAATCATTCTTTTCATAAGCATCATTAATGCTATCTCAATTCTAAGATCTAGCTGGTTAACACTGCTTAATCCTAAATTCAACCTCACTACAATCTCGCCTAATCCTTAGAATCCAAGTTGGACCTAAGCATGGGCTTAATTAGTTCTTACAACTAGTTTGTCATCTGCTCTAGATCTCAGAATCCAAGTTGAATCTAAACATGAGTGTGGTGAGTTCTCTTAATCCTTAAGACCTAAGTTAGATCTAAGCACAAGTCCCTTTTATATTAGTTAATAGGTAATTCTAATGCCATTAAGTTTCATATTAGTTAATAGGCAATTCTAATGCCATTAAGTCCCATATTAATTGACAGTTAATTTAAATGCCATTAATCCTCTTTCTCTACATTAATCTCATACAAGCTCTAGCACACTACTAAGATGACAGACAATTTAAATGCAATCTACTAGCAAGCGTCTAAGAAGCTAAAGGACAGTTCCAACTACCCTAAATGGCAAAAGCTCGTTAGATAGGCTCTTCTTAATGCCAATGCCTAGTAATATGCCATTAGCAAAGGAAAAGGCATAAAACTAATGAAGTTGTCCTCTACTCTTAATGATGATGGATATAATAGCAACGAAGAAGATATTAATGCTAATTCTAAATATGCCACCTAGCTAAAGGGAAATGCAAAGGCATACATGATAATACACAAGACTATAGAAGCTAATGCTCTTAAGGCCATTAAGACTACTAATAGTACTTTAGAGGCCTAGACCCTTTTAAAGGAATGATATTAAAACAAGGGGTTTTACCTTATTAGTTAGAGTATTAATGAATTCCTCTACATGTCATATAACAAGGATAAGGATATTGTAAAGTTTAACGACAAGTTTAAGAATGTAATGATGAAGATCTAAGATGCTAGTCTTACTATTCTAGCTTCATTTTACATCTATCTATACTTCTCCTAGATCTAAGAATTATATCCCACTTAGTCTACTAACATCCATGCAAAATTCTACATTAAATACATAGCAAAGAAGCTTCTAGATTAATTAGTCCTTAAGACTCTCATAACAGATCTCCTTAGAGAGGATTGTTAAGTAAACAAGACTCTTATGGTTAATAATGACTAGAATGGAATGGTTCTATATAGCAATCATCTCTAGCCTTAGAAGAACTAAGGCTGTTCTCTAGATTCTTAAAAGAAAGGCAACTATCATTCTAAGCACCCATCTTGTTCTCATTACAAGCAGATAGGCTATATCATTAATAAATGCTTTAAGTTGCATCCTAAGAAACGTCTAGCTAGTTAGATTCCATTTAAAGACTATAACAAAGATAAGGACAAGATGAAGCTAAAGCTAGCTTTAACCATAATGGCTATTAGCCTAGCTACTATTCATGATGGCCTTAATCTAAATGATTAGTTGCTTAACACTAGTGCTAGTCATTACATTTACAACAACTAGAATCTATTTGTTAAATATATAGAGAATATGAACTATAAAGACATGATTGTTACCATTAACGTATTTGTACAGCAAGTGACACATGACAGCAAGCAATGCACCCTAATTAGACCTGCTACTTCAAATGATAGTCATACTAATACCCACCACATTAAATCAATTAAAACTACATAATATCATCTTCTTCAGACCTTACTACTTCTACTTGACAGGTTTGCGCATTATGGCTAGTATTGCTATATATGCCATAACGCCACGTGCATGGTTTAGCCCCTTCTATATAACAACTACTTTAACGCGTTTCTTCCTAAATCTACTCACCTATCTCCTTCTTAGTGACTAAATCCTCAGCTTCCTAGATACTAAGTGACCCTCCTTGCCATAGATGTGTTTTTTTAGCCCTCCGTTGCTTACTAAGTAGCTCATTAGCAGCTTGAACGTCCTTAAGCTCTGCCTATAACAATACTAGCTTATGTGTCATTTTTGACATCCCTTAAGCCTAGGCATTGATTATGTTGTACATATGGGTTAGGGAGCTATTTTGGTGCTTAGCAATCTTATTCTTAATAGTTATAGACTACTAAGTAACTTTGTATGCTATCTAAGGCGTCTTTGTAACCCATGAGTTAGGGGTTCCTAAGCGAGAGATTAGTAGCAACAGAGTAATTAGCTTTGGATCTAGACGAGCTATTACTGATTTAGGGTCATACAGAACAAGACTAGTAGCCCTAAAACCTGCTTGTATATTCTTTTCAGTTATAGAAGTAGTAAAGCCCTAAAAAATGTGGTAAAGAAGTCATCCTTTGTAATATGGGTAATCTGCATCTATATCATCTTCTTGATTTACTTGCTATAAGACGCTTTAAGGGGGCTAAAACACCTAACATCAAGTGGCTAAAGGAAATGAGAAGAGTAAGGAGGCATACAAAGCGTAATAATCCTATTCTTTTGGCAGTAGTCCTTAAAATCAGAGGAGTGGTGGCTTTTGTAGCTATTAAGGACTAAAAGGTGATAAACACCTTTCGTATAAGCTATAGTATGCTAATTAAAGTGTTTTATCTAATTTAGACTAATCTCGTTTATAGTCCAACTGTTTTCACTTGTATGAATCCTCTAATCTTTAGGGAATTAGCCGTTCTAATACTAAGAGAGGAGGTGATATTTGCCCTTAACAACCACGTATGAAGGTATCACCTAACTAGTTACACATACACCCTAGATTACTATAACCCATTCCTAGTTCCCTAGCTGCTTTGTGCAAGGCCTACTACGTCACTTAGAGCTTGTAACTACTTTTGTGCTTAAGAGCATGCCCATCAAAAACCTAGTCTCGTTAAAGTTATAGATATCTGCCTCTTAGATACCATACTTTGCAATTACGTTCTGTATAAGTGTAAACCATGCTTTAACAACCTCTAGATCTTTGCATTTAGCCCTCTAGTAATTGATCTAACGTTAAAAAGCCATAGTAAGCTTAGGGTAGCGCTTAACGAAGCGATGTGCCCATCGTGATCTAATGCGTGATGCATCACAATCTATATAGAGACGATTAGCCATTTCTTAAACATTGCTAAGCTAGGGTTAAAACCCTCATGAATCTAGGTTAAGTATATGTCAAAGAATCACAGATTCTTCTAGATCAGTCAATTTCTTTGATTTAGTAGAAATATCACATCATGATTGTCATCTAGTGCGTTAGTAATAGAGGGTTGCTTTAGGAATAGCATAGATCTTTATAGCAGCTTATATAGATAGCTTAAAGTCTTTTTCTAAAGCTCTAAGCGCAAGAATTATACGGCTCTTAATTAAAGAAGATTCCATTGTAACTAGTTAAGAAAAGTGATGTTGAAGGTAGAAGGTAGTAGGGCAGGCAGGACGTGCATTACTTGCTGTCATGCATCGCTTGCTGTACAAATACGTTAGCTTAAAAACTTAATTTATAGGTCATAGTACAGTCTATATCACTCTTCTTAAAACTAATAATAAAGCAATTGTCATTAAATTAAAAGACATACTCTACATGCCTAACATTTAGATTAACTTGCTATCTAGCCTAAAGATTTATTTACATGGAGTCATTATTAATGGAGCTATAAATACTCTTTGCTATTAAAGTAATAGATCTAAAGTCTATGCCTACAAAGTCTTTATAGGCCATATGAGAATTAATACTTAAACACTAAGTAATTCTTATAATTTCCATGCTAATAATATAGATGTCTAGCATTGCTATCTTAGCTATATAAGCTTAGACAATGTTAAGAAAACAGCCTAAATCACAAATGGGATTGAAATCTCAAACTCTAACCTATCTACAAAGACTATTTACGAACCTTACATTATGTCTAAATTCATTTAGACTTAATTAAGAGTTCTATAAAAGTGTGCTCTTTATGTGTTTAATCAAGTCCACATTAACATTGTTAGTCTAATTAATCTAATAGGATTTAATAGGCATTAATAGGCAATTATGTTTACTAACAACTGTTACTATACTTAATGGCTATATACTATGAAGAATAAGGGAGATGCTTTTAGTAAGATTAGACAATTTGTTAAAGCTACTTAACCTAATATAGCTACACACTAAAGATTTTCCGTTTAGATAATGGTACTAAGTTTAGAGGTAACGCTTTTATCTAATTTTGTGCTAATCATGGCATTACCATTAAATGGACTGTTCTATATATGCCTAAACAAAATGCTATCTCTAAGCATACAAACAGAACTATTCTTAAACATGCTTATACTATAATCATTATAATGGGCAATCCTAATCTTAAACCTTTCTAGCCTAAAATCATACAAACTACCATTTACCTTATGAATAGAGTAGCCACTTGCACTCTTTAAGACACTACTCTACTTAAATCCTTAACTATAGAGTTTAGAGCTCTTAAACACCCTAATTTATCAAACGTCTATACTATTAGCTACACTACATATTATCATTTATAAAAAGAAAAGTACTACTATAGCTTAAAATTCAAAGACTAGGCAAAGAAAGGCATACTTGTTAGCTTTAAAGGCAATTACATCTATTAAATCTATAATCTAACAGTACTAGGAAACATTGTCTAAGCCTCTACTATTACATTTAATGAGTCTATAGTCCCTACCCTTAATTTGGACGATTTTAAAGATGATGTTACAATTCATATTAACGATCCTATTATGGATCTTGTTATACTAGCCCCTAAACCTCATGAAGATCCTTTACTACTAGTTTATAAGAGTGAGCTAGACATGGATGATTTCTAATCATTTATTAATGATTAAGATGATAGTAACAATGACCTTTTTAATCCAAAGCTTTTAATTCCTAGACAAAATATTATGCCATGATCTCATTAAGAACATTGCTACAATCCTCTACTAACTCTAAGCAAGCCTTAGAACAAGCTAGCTACTATTCCTACTACTACATCCTCTCATCTAAGCTATACAACTAAAGCTAAGACTCTAAAACTTCAAGCTAAGGGCAGTCTAGAGAGGAATTATCACTTAGCCTATGTTCCATTTAAGAACTCCACTTAAGCATTCATTTCTTAAAGTATTTACATCTTTGTAGCTACTCTTACTCATGATCTAGCTAAGCCCTTAACTTATTAAGCTACTATGAATAGTCCTAATTCTAATAAATGGATGTAGGCTATGCATGAAGAATATGAGAACTTGATCTTAAAGAACACCTAGCAGGAGCTCTAGCCACCTACTAATGCCTATATCTTAAAAGGAAAGTAGGTTTACAAAATTAAGCATGATTAACACAATGTTATTACTCAACATAAAGCCTACTAGGTTGTTAAAGGCTATGAACAGTAATATAGAGTTAATTACAAAGCTACTTATGCTACTATAGCTAAGAGTATGTCTTTATAGACTATCTTTGCCATTGCTACTACTTAAGACTATGAGATTAAGCAAATGAATGCTGTTGCTACTTTCTTAAATGGCAACATAATAGAACATATATAGGTTGAGCTTCCCTATGGATTTCAAAAAGCATTACTTGCTTGCCCTCTAAATAAGGGGTTATATGGACTTAAGCAATCCTTAAGACTCTAGGCCTATAAGCTTCGTGCTACTCTTAAAAAGCTTAGCTATGACTATCTTGAAGCTAATGAATGTATCTATTTTAACCCTATTCTCAAAATCTATGTTGTTACCTACGTTAACGATTTCCTACTTATTAGTCCTACGTCTAAGGGTTTAAAGGACCTTAAGCTGTAACTCTATAACGAATTTAAGATGACTGATTTAGGCCTATGCTCATTCTATCTTAGAATTCAAATCATTTAGGACCGTCCTAATTGCAAGATCCACCTTATGTAGACTGCATATATTAACAAAGTCCTTAATACTTTCAACATGCTAGATGCATAACAAAAGGAAACCCTAATGGAGGTATCTGCTTTAAATACCCTCATTCCAAATGAGAACTAGGCTACAAAAGAGCAGATTTGAATCTATTAATTGATGATTAGATCTCTTATGTATGCTATGACCTAGACTCGACCCAACTTAGCCTTTGCTGTATCACTTCTGTTAAGATTTGCTACTAACCTAAACTTGGCCCATACTAAGGCCACCCATCGAGTCCTTTAATACTTAAAGGCTACGCGTACTCTTAGAATTACATATAATGGCAGCAAATCTGGCTTCTTTGGCTATTCTGACTTAGACTAGGCTGGCGATCCTCATAGTCGTCGTTCTACATCTAGATACGTCTTCTTTTTGTATAGGGGGGCTATCACTTGGAAGTCTACAAGACAGAAAGCCGTCACCGTCTTAAGCACAGAAGCGGAATACTACAGTCTTACCAATGCTGCTAAAGAGGCTGTTTGGCTTCGAAAACTTCTAATTGAACTCCAATACACTAGCGAAGATATTGAGCCAACTCACATATATGGCAACAATCAGGGCAGCCTTGCTCTCTCGGAAGATGCGAAGGCACATTAACGTATGAAGCATGTGGACGTCTAATATCACTATATTCGCCAACAGGTTCAAGAGAACCAGGTCTCATTATCATACATTGAGACTTAGCGCATGGTTGCAGACGGCATGACCAAGCCGCTCACTGCCGTTAAACACGCCACTTTCGTTAAGATGCTAGGCCTTGAGGATTGGAATCGATAATCCTCATGTTCTCTCTTCTAGCACCAATAACATCACGAGCATCATGTTCTACGTAGTCAGCTATTGTGGGAGGGTGTTGGTTGGAGGGCGAATATTGGCCTTAGGCTGGTAATAGGCTGCCCACACAAGAACGTAGTTGGGCGAATAGATTTAGAAAAACAATATAATGTTCACAAGATGCCAACTTCCGTGACCCCTTACAACAATATAGCACTGAGATTTGTCCATACGACACTCAGTAGTTCAGTCAATGTATTCAGTCCTCGAACCTGTCAAAAACATGGTCCAAAATTCAATCAATTATAGAACAATAGTAGAGAAATTGAGCGATTCTGTCCAATTAACAGGACGATGTGTGGCTGTGGAGGAAAATTGTTTTTAGGATGATCTTCTATTTCCTCCAGGATTCAAGTGGGTTGATCTCCTTCCCGCTGACACCGACTGCTGCGTTCTCGCTGGTGTCCTCGAGAGTAGATCGTGGAGGGGACACCCGCTACCGCTTTTGAGAGAGAGTGGAAGTGGAGGGGAGGGCGACTTTGTCTTCTTGCGATCGTTTTCGTTTTCGATCCTCAGTCTGTGGAATCTTGGCTTGAGTTAGCTTTATAGCATAGCAGGAGGAGACTGACATGCCTCTTTGCCAGGTGCCCAGCTCATCCCCTCTTTAGTATAATGTGGGTCTGTGGACAAATCTGCCTGTGAAGAGGTGTGATCGCTGAACTTCCCACACTACTAAGCGTGACGGGAGTCGAGGTACCGGGGCAAAGCCTCTAGGGGAGTGGGGTTGAATAGTTTGATCTGTGAAGAATAGCACGGAGACAAGGGCAGATACGTCAGCTCACAGTGCTTCCCCAGGTCATGCCGTGAGCTAGGATATGCACGACAGTGCGAGGTGGTAACATGGAAGGGAGCTTATCGCGATTCCCCTTAGCTCACATTGTACTGCTAGAGTTCTGGATGCAGGCCTGCTGGCAGGGTGAAGGAGTTCGGCTCCTGGAGAGATGGGGTTGGGACAGATCTACGGAGAAAGTAGCAGTACACAGGAGCGTGATTCCAAAAGACAATTAGAACAGCTACGTAACACAAATCAACTTCCCTCCCATCTTCAAGTCAAGATATTCCGTCATTTCCTCCCACCATCCCGCGCTTAAATCCCCCTCATTCTTCCATTCCCAGATCCAGCTAAGCGTAAATAAATCCAACACGTTCTATAGTATTAGTAAAGCTCTGCATCTAAAGCTGTCATAAAATTCTTACCGATTTACTTCCTCCGCCGACATACTTCAATATCTCGCACATATTCTCATATTCTACGAAGTTATCGGTGCTTATGCAAGCTATCAAGAAGCACCAAGCAGAGTGAAGACCCATAGACTATTATTTTATTATTAATATTATCAAGATGCATGTGGAGTTGAAGGGAAGGATAAATAAGCTGCTTTGGATTAATGGGATTAATGAAGCCAGATTTTGGGGCTTTGAAAAAGAGATTTGGGTATGGAGAATGACATGGGCTAATTTAGGTACGTTTAAGAGAATCTCCAGACGGCTCAATTCAGCTAATTCGGTGATAACTTGTTCGAATATGTTTAGACAAGCTGGACTTGCATATCCTCTCGCATCATCTGCTCTAACATGGCAGTATCTTGCCCATCAAGAATGCACTGGCCGACTTTGACCGTTCTTAAAGTCGCAACGAGGATATATAACTGTTCCGCACCCGAGAGTTCCTCATCGAGCAAGAAGTCCATCATGTTGTCCGCCAAGGCTTTATTGTCTTGCATGCCGCCCTCGAGATCCGACATCTCCATGTTGAGGAAATCGTACGAAAATTCCGCCATGAGGAGCTGCACCATAGCAGGTGTCTGTTTGATGAGCTCGTTTCGGCCATTCGCAATTTCATCAGTCCTACCACAAAGAGAAAGCCACGCATCAAGCCTCATAAGCTCCACCAGCTCCTCCACGCAGGCCTTCTGATCCGAAGGTCGGAATCGCTTCACTTGATACTCGTATGAATGTAGCAGCTCGATGGCTGGAACATAGTCCTTGAAGACATCAAATTTGACACCAGCATATTGTCCACTGCATACGACCCCTCCCCGTCCGTTGTGAGCGTATCCCGGGAAGGTACACATCCCCTGTAGCATCCAATCGATCGTGGGGCGAGTGTAGCGCGGCTGATCCCATAGCTCAAAATATCGAACGTTGGTCTCATTACTGAAGCCCTGGAGTGCGCTCAAGATACACATCACAGCACCGGTACAAATTTGGGCATCGAGCAATGGAAAGGGTCTCCATAACGTTGCCCAGAAACCAGGTACAATATCCGTCTGAGAGAGCCAAAACCAATTGACCTCACCGAAACGCGCAATGGCTTGTGACTGCTTATCGCTTCGAGCTTGACGATCTCGGTTGCGCTGATGTCTTTGTTTTCTGCGCTCTGCTTCGCGATCAAAGGCTTCCTGCTCTTTTGATGTAGGAGGCTCTTTGGTCTGCTGCTTTCCTTTTGACTTGCTTGACCCCTCTTCAGTCCATTGCAGGAGCATTGTCCCAGAAATTCTGTCAGGGATTCTGCCTTGAGTCTCAAGTCGTTCCACAGTCTCTTCATCTTGCGCTATTTCCTCAGCTCGGGTGTTGCGTTCTACTTGTCGCCTTTGAGCTTCAACTTGAATCTTCTGAAGCTCGGGATCTACACCTGATATCTCTATGGGATGTGTAGTCATTGAAATGCCTTTTTGCAGACGGTTGGTCAGGATAGGAAAAGTGTCTCCATCCTGCTTGCCAATTCGGCCTTTTGAACCGCTCTCATCTTGATCATCGTCTTCCACTGTAGCTTGAAATGGAACCGATTTCCGCCGAGATTGACGCTTCTCAGTTGAAGTAAATTGTGGTCGAATAACTACAGGTGGAATCTCAGGCTGGATTGGCCGGCTTTCTCTGGAGACCCTTTCCTTTGCGTTGAGAATACTCGCAGGCGGTGGCGGAGGAGTTGGTAGATTGGAGACAATAATCCGCGGTACTAGTGACCACAGTCCATCATGGAAGCCACTTCGTAGGGAGAGTGGTCTATCGTCTACGACTTGTTGTGTTGGTTTAGTATGGCTAGACGCCATTTTGACCCTTTTGCGCCCAATGGAATTCGCTCTCTTGGAAGACGTATGTGGAATTGTTGTGAGCCCGTGTTCTGGGACTTTGGAGGTTTTGATACGTTGAGTCCATATTCCAGCATACTTTTCCACACTTCTCCTTGCCCGCCGAGCGAAAGGAGCACCTGCGACAGGCCAAACTCCCCACGTCCTACCAAGCCACGGCATTGATATGAAGCCTGTGTCAACTATGCCATGAAAAGCGTCCATATGTCCTGGAGTAAAATGAAGAAGGGGGCCTAAGATTGGATGTTGAGATGATGTGATGATCCCAGCTGCACCCTGCATCGACAGCGTCCTCGTGGTGAAAGATGCCTCAGTACATTTCATCCCAACTGTCAAGCAGATAACAATTACATCTCGAGCGGAAAGCTGCATTGGCACCGATGGCAGATCTGAAGGGCATCGGTCGATATCATTGTCCACAAAATCGAATCGAGCACATTCTCTACAAGAGTAATGCATAATTCGGCAGAAAGAAGCCCAAGAAGCCTCTCCTGTCTGTGATTTTGAGGAAACTGTACTATCTCGTTTCCGACGTCGCATTGCTTCGAGTGACTTTGGTGATCGCCTCCTCCCGCCCTCCAACCTTTCAGCACCATAGGGTACCATTTGCTGCGCGAGTTTCTCAGGAGACTCAAGGTAATCCCTACCTGAGTTCTCCGATTCATCAACAATTCCGGAAAGATTCGGAAGTCGATGCCTGCCTTTCTTGAACGTCATTGGCCAATTCCCAGGCCACAGCTGGCCAGCCAAGCTAATTTGTGGAATTGAATAAACAACGCGAAAGCGAAATTGAGACATTTGCCAGACTCGATGTCCTCTGCCTGGCATGTCACCAAAGACCACGCTGTCGCACATGCGAATGCTTTGCCCCGTGACGAAATATTGTTGAAGTACCTGAGCAAGCGCGATTATGAATGCCGCAGTGGCAACGACGAGAGCAGCTACAGCCGCAGCCGTTGAGGCATCCATCGCGCTCTATCAGTAAGTATCACAAATGAGCTCGAGATCTGAAGAAAGAGAAGAAGGTGCGTTTTTGAGCTTTGGGTTGAGTCATGCAAACGAGTGAGGCTCTGGGGAGCCTCTTTTCCCGCACCGACATAATATTCTCGGACTATGCCGCTTTGATTTCAAAGAGCGGGGTATTTTTCAGCTGAGGCATTCTAAGAAGATGCCTTGCGATGAAAAGCACAGTTGCTTAGCCACCATCTCATCAACCCGACGGCTGCAGAGTAGCTGGCACTGCCTCTCCGGTTTTGACTGCCGTATCCGGTGGGTTTTGTCGCTGTTCTACGGCTTCCTCAACCGCACGGGTGTTGTAATCAGGTGGTCTCTGCGACCACCCCTGTGATCCTGGTGTGAATCAGGCAGAATCAGACAACAACATCCTGAAACCGATGTTGTATGGAGTAGTTTCGTACGTAGAATAGCTTCCGGGGCAGCGGCATAAGTAAAGGCCGTAGCCCCATAGAATTCAACAAGTTGTGTCAGATGGGTGACTGCTACGCTTGACGAAGCTATTCAGCGGCGACCTCAAGCAGTAACGGTTTTAATCAGAAGCACCAAAAGTATTGTATTATCTATTGTATTATCTATCTCTCTATACTGTTGGGGGGAAGTAGGCTATATACTGTGCAACCTGTGTTCTACTGGCAGACACGTCTGGGTCCTGCGTTCTCCTGCAGGAGCGGGTGGCATATCCGCGAAACCGCTCATGCCTTCATGCTTCATGCTTCCGACTAAGACATATGTTCCGACCCAACCACGAATTTATCAGATTCGCGAATGGGTCAACCACGAATATGCACGTTCGCCAATGGATTGACCCATTCGCGAATGGGTTGATCCACCCAACCCAGTCGCGAATAGTAGGAATTTAAATCGACTCTCAATTGAGAGCTGCGCAACTCATGAGCTGGCTTAACGGTTACCTCTCAATTGAGAGCTGCGCAGCTCATAAGCCAGCTTAATAAGTAGGATAGTATAGAATTGTAGTAATATATTGATCTATTGATCTATACTGCATTTCCTTCAGTATTAGCTCTAGCCCGCTTCCTTCTTGGCCGTTCAACAAGAGCTATTTCAGTGCGTATAGCCAGACCTGACAGGTTCCCACAATCGTGGTCATCTCTATGGCAGTGTACGCTGCATTGTTTGCCCTCCTTATGACACCTGCACCGCTTTGTATCACAAAGCCCTTTGAATTGACATGATACTCCAACCCGTGCACTCGTAGAAGTGTCTCTCGCTGCTTGTCCAAGTGTGACTTCCTTTGTAGAATCAGGAATAATGATATCTAACCATAGAGCTTGCTCTATAACTCTAAGCCCCTTAGTTGGTATAAGGCGTTTAATAACACCTAATAAGGTTATAACCTTATACCTATGAGAGTAAGGCTCATCTAATATGCATGTAAAGAGCTACTTATTATTAGTAGATGTTCTGTCTTCTCTAGGAACCTTTATAGAGACTATAGCTCTAATTTCAAAGTGCTACATATTATGCTTCTTTGTGTACTTACGTACCATAAGGATCCTAGCTTTCTAAGTAGCTTTTTAGGCTTGTTTAATTACTAGGTCTTATAGTTAAACCTTAATTCTAGAACTAGGCTTGCTCTTAGGCTTAGGCTTGCTCTTAGGTTTAGGCTTACTCCTAAGATTAGTTCTAAGCTTAATTCTAGGACGAGTTCTAGGCTAAGTTTAGGCCTAGCTATAGCTCTAGGTCTTATGATTTAATTAACCCTAGAGTTCTAGCTTAGTCTTACTTTAGCTCTTAAGCTAGCTCTTACTCCTAAGTTTAGTTCTAAGCTTAATTCTAAGCTTAGGCTTAGGCTTAGGCTCTAACTTACTCTTACTTTAGAGTTAAGCCTAGTTCTAGCTCTTAAGCTAAGCTAGGCTTTAGCTCTTAAGCTAGAGCCTAGCTTAGAGCTTAATTCTAAGCTTAGGCTAAGCCTAGCTCTAGCTTATATGCTTAAGCTAGGCTTAGAGCTCTAACTCTAGCTCTAACTTAGGCTTAGGCTAGCTTAGCTTGCTTTCATTTTTAAGCTAATAGTGCTTAATTTAGGGCTTAGTTTAGGCCTAGCTTATAAGCTTATGCTAAGCTTAAGCTTTAGCCTAAGCTTTAGCTTAAGCTCTAGGTTAAGCTCTAGGTTTAGCTTAGGCTTCATAAGCCTTAACATTAAACTACTTATTAATTTGGTTAAAAATTAGAGCTTAGGTAGGATCTTCTTATTAAACTCTAATAGAGAGGTCCTTGTATGCTTTGCTATTAAGCTAGTTAATGTATAAAGTACAGTCTTAGAAGAGTAGCTTAACTAGTACACATCTAATAGTTAAGTGTATTTGAGTATTCATAGCTAACGTGACTTCTAAGAGGCCATTAGACCACTTAGTTAACCCATTATCCATTTTCTAAGCCTAGAGTTTAACTTCTACTACTCCATTAGCTTGCTTAACTAATCCTTGCATTTGTAGTAATCTTAGTGCTCTATTTATAACTTGAATTCTAAACTTCTATAATAGAATAAGTAAAGCCCCTTTAAATTCCTTCTCATTATCTACTTACATAATCTTTAGAGGTAAGAAAGTAGTAATAAATAACGCAAAGGCTTTTGTAATAGGCTCTACATACTTGCTTTTTAATGGATATAGCTGTGTATACTTTAAAAAGTAATCTTTAATGTGTAATATCCATTTATATTAACCTAAAGGCTTATGCTATATATTAATAAAGTTAATTTGTACCTACTCCTAAGCTCTTCCTATAATAATTAGGATTAATAGAGCTTTAGTTATAACTAGTCTATTTAAAGCATAGTTTTTACATCATTTAAGTATGAACTCAACCTTGTCTTGCTTTAGTCCATAGTACTTTTGTTATAAACTACTCTAAGTTTTTGTCCTACCTACATAAAGGAGTTGTAGATGTTCATTAATAATAGTATTAAAAGCTTTGCTTTTTAGAACTACATATTATAGGTTAGGAAACTTAGAATCTAGCCTTTAGTATAGCTTCTTATTTATAAGTTCAAAGTGTAGCTATGCCTAATTCTGTAGTCTTAAGTCTACTTATGTAGCTAGCTTTAATGTAGGATCATTAAGAATGAAGTGTAGTTAATGCCATTTTGAATATTTAATACACTCTTAGTTAATATAACTAATGCCTTAGATATAAGTTTAGAAAGCAGTGCATACTTCATTAGGGAATAGATTTATTAATGTAATTATAGGCTTCATAATGTGTGTAGTTTATAGATAGATAGAAAAGTAGATGTTATGTTCTATATAACCTATACTACTACTTTGCATATCTAGGCTAGCCCATCTACAGATGGGCTAGCCTAGTTATAGATGTTAATATTTATAAGTAGGCTAGCTCATTCATAGGTGGGCTAGCCTATCCATAGAGGGGCATCATCTATAGGTAGGCTAGGACATATATATCTACTAGGCTACCTAGCCCTAGGTCTTATAACTATAACTACCTAGAACTATAGAGCTAGTTTATAGTAGATAGGACAAGACAAGAAAAAGTAATAAAGAAAAAAAAAAAGGTTAGAGGATATAGTAAAACAAAGATAGTTAGGAAGTAAAGAACTGGGTTAAACTAGCCTACCCTAAGTAGCATGTAGACTATGTAGAATAAGGTATATTCATCTATTTTTTAGAGCATAACATGCCTAATTTCTAACCTAGGCCTCCTAATAGCAGAAATAGCTCAATACTATAACATTTATGTGTTAAAATCCTTATTACCTAATAATAGTATTTCTGTTAATAGATAACGTATTTCATAAGCAAATGAACAACCTAAGCAAGTAAACAACTAAAACACTAAAATTAACTATTACTACCTACTACTACACCACCACCTTACATAATGACCCTTATTCAACTATAATTAATTCCTAGTGTCTCTTGTAAGTATAGGAATTATGGCCTATAATACCACATATGCCATAGTGCTTCTATTAGCCTATAGAACCCACCTACTAAGCAGTCTTACTTGCTACCTCTATATGGACCTAAGCATTAACCTTAGCTACCTAAAGGATATCCTCTCCATCTTGTATAGACAGACTCCCCCCTTGCATTATGTGCCTCTTATGCTTCCTTTCCCTCCTTTTTTTCTGTTCATTTGCTACTTATAGAGCCTTAACTTCTACCTTAAGTAGAATAGTAGAATACATTATAACTTGTACCCCTTTAGCAAGCTAGCTTAGTACATCATTAATTAAGGTAGGAGAGCTATTCTAATGCTATATAATGTAGTTCTTAACATGCTCTATTTGAAAGTTAAGCTCCCTTATAGTTTAAGGAGTCTTTGAAGTCTAATTGTTACTCTTAACTATAGGAGGGGTTAGAATCCTTAAGTATAGATTTAAGTAAGAGAGGACATTCTATAGCTTGTATAGAACTAGTCCTATAGCTTAGAATCTGCTCTTGATGTTCTTGTTATAATGGTTATAGAGGTCATGATGCTAGTCTAGGTAAAGTAAGCTAGATTGAATCTAAAGAGAGAAGAAGAAAGGAAGGAAGTAAGTAAGGCTATTCCTTATTATATATAGCTGTGTGCTTAGTAGTTCCCTATAACCTTAGTAGCTACTATGGCTACCTATTGCTATAATTACTAGTAGCTATAAGCTGTGATCATAACAGTTCTACTCTATAAATGTAGCTTTAAATGCTTCTTTAAATGTAGAGAGAAACTTAAGCTTTATGATATGGTTTAGCTTATTCTATATAAAGGTTTTAATCTAACGTCTATACAAAAGCTTTAGTAAAGCAAAGCAGCTCATGTTAAGTGGCTAAAGTATGTGTAATAAGTGTAGTAGCATATAGAGAGTAATTATCTTCTGTTCTATATA
>KV454832.1:0-17927 GCA_001662585.1 Pseudogymnoascus sp. WSF 3629
ACGCCAAAAGCATGAAGAATTCGCGCGACAGCTTGGACTGGTGGATCTACAGGATACTCATTTCGATGACGCTAGAAAACTACGGTCAACTTGCACATGGTAGAGTCATTGCCTACAGATCCATCACTTTCTCTCACAAATTGCTTTCAATACTGATGAATCTGGAAGGGCGTGTTGGACTCAAACAGCCAAGGCGTGGTTTCCCGATTAGGCGACACAACGCCGTCGCTCCTGCATCAGCTGCATCACTATATAGCTTCAGAAGAGGAGCATCCTTACGATGCTCTTCAATGATTTTCAATCAATCAATTCATACGATTCATGCATTCCTTGCCCCAAACAGTGACCTACCTCGGTCAACAGTATTTGCAAGCCACCTTTTTGCAGCCAATGACAACTGCATGGCAGGCGAATACCACAACAAATACTTACTCTACACGCAAAGCACTGTCCTGCTCTTATAATATGAGAACTTAAATGTAGTATGTAGGCAGGAAAAGGATTATTATTAAACATAGTATATAGAGTAACCAAGTAGTGGTGTTTGTGCCACGAGCAGTTTCATCTAAGATCATAGCAATGGCTAAACTGGGAAGTTATTCCGCGAAACCCCCATTTTCTAGCAAAACGCTTAGTTCCTCATCATTAAGGTAGTCGCAATCAAACCGGGACAAGCTCTCCCTCCGTGGCCTTTTCGACGGGCCTGCGGAAGAGGAAGACATCACTTGGTCCGAAGAATCAAGGGGATGTTTAGAACCATGGCCGCGTAGCTTAAGCGTAGGCATCACCTTTAGACTGCCCTCTCTATCTAGCATAGCCGATTCTCTGTTACCAGAGGGCCTGTGGCGTCTGGACGCGTTCTTAGCGGATGCCTTTCCCTTTGACCCTAACCTTGGACCTGATGCGGCGACGAACTGGGTTGATCGACTACTCGAACTAGAATCTGAAGTTGGCTGGGTGTCAGAAGGCACCGTTGCCCCGCTAATAATCGCGGCCCCAGGGTCTTGGATTCTCGCAATCTCACAAAGTTCGGCCTGTGAAAATGAGCGATCTAGCGCGGTGACGGTAGTGAGTCGGCGGCCTCTTTGACTCATTTGGTCTCGAAATTTTAAGATATCCTCGAAGGATTGAGGTTCCGTCGTTGCCAGCGTCATATGCGAATAGTTCTTATTGGCCTTCCAAATCTTTTCAGGAGGTGGCTGCTCAATAGTCTTACCTTTGTTGTATTGTTTAAATCCTCCGAGCGCTTTGAGATAATTGAGAAGCCTTTTCTTGTTGTCTAAGAAATCTTCATCGTGGTTTTGCAAGTCGCTCCTATTCCAACCGCCACCCCAGCCAGGCTTGGTATCCACTCTCATGGCTTGGAAGTTGCAGGTGGTATTCGATTGTTCCAGTTTGTCCCAGTCTACAAGGTCGATGGTTCTCGAGGCATCCATAAGAAAAAGACATAGCTCCGCATGTTGGGGCACGTTACTAGGTGTTTTCGAACTGACAAAGATGGTGTCTTGGCTTTGGTAACTCGACGTAGTCGCTAAGCTTAAACTCGGCCACATTGACCCCAATGCGTCCTCGCGAGGCTGCTTCTGGTGGTCGAGCCTATTGGATATCCGAAGAATTGAGGACGAAGGTTCGTTTCTCCCAATCTTATACATATTGTAGATGGACGAGACAAAGCCGCGAGTATGTGCTTGGGAGTCTGGCAAGACGGCAGTGTCAAATCGATATTTGGTGCTGTCCGGGAGTTTTTCTATCGATGTCACCCTCCATCTATTTTTCTCGACACAATCATCCGTCTTTGTCGTGATCCTGTCCATCTTGTCCGTGAATAACTTTGTCGAGACGCTTGACCGAGAGATAGCTGCAAGGAGATTATCCTTAGCAGAAAATTTCAAATACGCACGAAATAACAGTACAAATATCTCCTCCTCTACCCATGGGAAATCAGAAGAGAGCCAACGCTGATTGCTTTGCAATTTAGCGTATTGAAAAAGTTCTTCTACAACCCCCTCTGAAACCGCGAGATAGCAGAGCTCCCTAGTCTGCTCCCAGTCCGGCGATATATACGCCGACAGAGTCATTTTGACTAGAAACACTTTTTCCAAGCCGTACCAAGATGTGTTTTCTCGATCTGCGCCAGTCCACGCAAACTCGAGTTTATCAAGTGCTTCATGGTCTACACGCCAAGCATGCTTTAGGCAGCGTAAGATGTTCTCTGCTGCCTTCTGGGCTTTGTCCGCTGTCTTCATCGACTTCATCAGGAGGGAAAAATTGTCTTTCGTGATGTGAAGGGCCATGCAGCGAGACCGGATGAAGCTCGCGTCGCGAAGAACTCCGTTGGGGGAATCGAACTCTTTAAGACGATCCAGGGTGGTAGTTGGAGTCGATCCGTTAGGTTGTGATGGGTTTTCGTCTTCTTCGTCTCCTGATTCCTGAACTGGAGGGACCTGAGGCCAGAAAGCTACACGGTCTTGTAGCGAGAAGACATCGCTATCATTCCCCAAACTTGACGTATTGTCCACTGCGAGGCTTCGCAATTCACTTATAATGGTTTCTCTGTACGAATCTCTAGCCCAATCGAATATGTAGTCCACAATTAACAGGAGCTGTAGTGCTCCGTCAGTCGAGACGATTCTCCCATCCCAAAGGTCGATTATGCGCTGATTCTTATAAGCAAGATGTTTGTAACATAAACAGTGGCATACTCACATGGTTTCGAACACCGGTTTTATAATCGATGTAAGCCACAGCCACTCGCCACTGCTCTCCCTTGTTGGCCAGAAACCAGACTAATGGGCCACTCTCCCACTCGCTATCCTCCCCCGCAGCTCTCCTCAGATCCTCCTGCAAAGTTAGCAAGGAGCGGATGGTAAAGGCCGTCTGTGTCTCGATATCGCTAAAAGCATCTCTGCCCTTCTCCGACTTCGCCTCGAGAGCAAGAAAGGGAAATACGATTGGCTCGCCGTCGGGGCGGAAGGGGGTACTCTGGATCGACTCCCCAATCATTTTCCCTCCAGCTTCCACCCTCTTGTCCTCCGTCCAGCTCAGTAGTCGCTCTAGCCGTTTCGTCCTCCGAAGACCATAAACCCGATCTGGCTGCTCCTCCTTCTTGCGCAACTCAGCCTGCAAAGCAGCCTCATGCACAATCGCCTCCTGGGCACGGTCGTCAAACAGCAAGCTCACGCCCTGTTCACTGCTATTTCCGCCAAAAAAAAATCAGTTTCGGCACGTCAAGCAATCCGTTACGCAGCGAAGAAAGAACTAACGCATCTACTCCACGCTTTCCCCGGCGGCACACGCACGGCACGCGCTTCCTCTGCCTCTCTTCTAGGGACTCTGCAAACTGATCCAAAGAATCCTTCTCGACCTCCAGCTCCGAGCGCCATAATCGCGCCCGACACTTGCGGCAGGCGACCTCGATGGTGAAACGAGCCAGTATCTCAGACTCCAAGGACATTCTCCAGCCGGCCTCGTTTTTCCTTCCCTCGCGGCATATCCTGGCCAGAGATGCGATGCGCTCCGCGCGGGATTTGGTTTGTTCCCTCCACGGCGTATCCTCCGAGTCCACGGTGACGCTCTCGCGATACTCTGCGAACCCCGTGCGGCCGAGCTTTTGGATATTGCTAAATGTTTGGAAGTGCGCTGTTGGCCATTGCGCTTGGTCAATGGGGCCGTCAAAGAAAATGTTATATTGTCAGTTGGGTACAGGTCACATGCTCGGAGCTATGTGAGACATTATAAGATGAGTATACATTCATTCAGTCTAGCGCACCTAGAGTCTGAGTTCTCTCAGGAGAACTCGGCGAATAGTTACAGATAGATCAGTAGATAATACAATACCTTTGAGGCTTCAGATTAGACTGCTACCGCTGGACGTCGCCCCTTTCTGGTTCGTCGAGCATAGCACCAACCATCCAACATATATTCTTTGACTAAATCGCGGTGATTCTGCTGGGCGGCCATGTTGCGACTCTTTTAGGCGGTCCTTTAGGTAACTGGAGGAAAGGATGCAACGCGCGGGTTGATATGTATATATAAACATGCTGAGTTCTACTTACTCCTCCCCCTCCAACACAACCCAACCTAGCATATAAGTGGCTGTGAACGACAGTGCAGTGTTTAGCAAAAGCACTGCCTTGCTGTTGTTGGGTGGCTGTGCGATATCTACAAGTTGCGACGCCTCCTGTCTCATCTTTGGTCTAAAGCGACAGGGTGACCGTTAACATAACCTGCCTAATTATATAGGCGTTAAAAGCTAGAGGGCGAACACCACAACTAACATTACTAGGTTCTTAAGACCGAGAATAAGGAACAACGAAAGTAGTATTAGTATTATTGCGCGCCCCTCTCTCTCTTTCTCTCTCTAGTGTAACATTACTGTAGTATACTTTGAATGTACGAAAAAAAAGATAACAAAAAATGACCGAGGGGTATCCGTCCATCCATCCATTCCATACCAGCGTGCCGTGCAATAACTACAACCTGCGATGCCTCCTGTCTCGCCTCGTACTATACAGGTCTGTAGAGGTGATGTCTCAACCAGCACCACGTAGACCGATGGACAACCAGATTCATTGCACACATGCTAGGGTAAATAATTTCATTTGGATACAGAAAGTAGAGTGCATAAATTATTGAATATAGTCTTCTTTAGGCAATATACATGCTATTAATAGACACAAACAGAACAGATCGGTCACTGTGACCACAGCAGTCTGACCCAAGTAGTCAACGAGCCCTACGCCCACGAGCAGCGAGACGGAAAGGGCGAAATAATAACTTTTCCTTCCCTTTCCATTCCACCGAAATAGTTTGCGACTCCTGGACAGTGGGACTTCTCACTCTCGTCCCGTATCACCACCAATCTAAACGGCCAAGGGTGCATGGCAAGTAGACGACTGCCCCGTAGTCGGCACCGTCTCGACCGTATCAACAGCCGCATGCACAATAAGATACACCCCCGTCTTACAAACCGGCACCTTCAGCGACCCCCCCGGCGTCGTAAACGTCGACTTCCCCGACCCCGCCAACACCTCATTGCCATACGCATACTGCCCCGGCGCACACTTCTTGAACGGCATGCACCCGATATCGACATGCACCTGGTCCAGATAATACGGCCCGGTGAGCGCATACGTGACCGCGACGTCTGCACCCTGCGCCTTCGCCGTCCAAGTGCCTACATTCGTAGCCTTGCTGATGACGTTGCCGCCAGCGCCGACGTAGAGCGGGCCGCCGATGCCGGCGCTGAGCTGCGCGGCGCTAGGCGTCACGTACCAGCCCCAGCGGTTGCAGGTGTTTGGCTTTGGGACGAGGGAGTTCAGGGCGGGGGAGAGAGGGGAGGTGCTGTACCCGAAGGCGGTGCCGACGGAGCAGTACTCGACGGTGGGTGGCGGGGGAGGGGGCGGGGGGGTGAAGGGGCACTTAGTGCAGCGGTAGGTGAGCACCCAGTATGTGTTTGGGTAGTAGGAGGTGCAGGCTGGGTAGTCGGTACAGGAGAGGCGTCCGGTGGCGGAGACTGCGCCGGAGGCGCCGGTCAGTTGGGCGTTGGTGTAGAGGTAGAGGACGTAGCCTTCGCGGTCGCCGTTCGGGCACATTTCCGACAGCACGTCGAGCAGGGGGCCGCCGGGAACAATCGTGTCGTATGGGACGTTGCATGAGACCGTGGTCTGATCGGCCGAGATGGTACAGAAGCCATTGTTAGTCGTGTACTGTGGTGTTAGCGTTGTGCTCGCGGGCGCCGACAGACCCAGCCAGATGTCGGCATCGGTGTATGTGTATCCACTGATGGCGTTGTAGGTGAAGATCAGATTGGGGCCGTGGAAGTCGTAGCAGATCTTGGTCTTGGTGGTGCAGGTCGCTTGATCTCCCACGCACAAGTCCCAGCACATGTCCTGTCGGAGATTCTCTAGCGGGAGCTGGAAGTTATCGGCATCGGGGATTGGCACGCCTGATGTGTCGGACGTGCATAGGGTTGTGTCCCATCGCTTTGAAAGAGGGAGGATCGAGGCAGAGCTTTCGCCGAGGAGCGTGGAAAGCGCGACGGCGAGAAGAGTCGAAGAGAGAAACATGATGGGAGCCAACGCTGGAGTTTGCGGGGTAAGGTGAGGGGAAGAAGTGGAGAATTGGATGAGGACAGAAGAGAGGAGAGTGTTGGAAGAGAATCCTCTTCGTTTTAAAGTTTCCAAAGACGACACGACACCTACAGTGACGGACAGGAGGCAAACCAACCACTGCCCAATGCACTTACCGTATAGGTAGTCTAGAGTGAGCTGTCAATAACATCCCCTTTCAGCTGCTTCGTTTGCGAGTCTCGACGCCTTGAAATCGATAAGGTGTTTGCCGTGTCAGCCCGCCCGGCATTTCACTCGCATGTCAGGGGTCGAATCGAGATGGATTTGATTTCCGGGGTGCTTCATAGGCCAGATTCCAGTGCGGCCAACTAATCCAGCTAAAAGGCTTGCTTTATTGAACCCATTCCAGAGATTCGTAGCGAGTCTAGTGGCTGAGACAGCGGGAACTGGGGTTTCCTTTTCAGCCTTTGAGCGTGGCACGGTTGTGTTTAGTTGGGTTTATTGGGTTTTAGCGCTAGGCTCAGGCTGCGCTAAGCCAAGAGTTCACGATGGGCTAGCCAAAGTGCTTTTCGCTCAGGCCAGAAGACCTTCAAGTACGAGTCTAGACCAAGACACGTGCCTTACACGTGCAGCCACGGCATCTCCCACAGTAAATCAACTTAATGCCAGCTAGCAAGGCGTCGTGAATACGGGATAGAGCGCCGTGTTACGCTTGTTCTTGCAGACCTGTTCCCGGGAC
The DNA here is from genome assembly GCA_001662585.1 of Pseudogymnoascus sp. WSF 3629. Classification (NCBI taxonomy): domain Eukaryota; kingdom Fungi; phylum Ascomycota; class Leotiomycetes; order Thelebolales; family Thelebolaceae; genus Pseudogymnoascus; species Pseudogymnoascus sp. WSF 3629. Next base: position 6,811 of record KV454832.1, read on the forward strand.
GGCATGTTCCACACAGAGGCGCTGTTCTGTGGCAAATAACACCACGTCTGTTTCATTCATTAAAGCGAAGCGGCGGCGGAAAGGGGAGGGGCTGAGAGCTCTTTAGTTATTAGCCAATGTCCCAAGCGCGTGCCTGAGCCCTACAACAATACCAGACGTACAGCGATGACCATCTCGCGGCCATTCCCCGTTCCTAATCCCCATCATGTGTTAGCGCGTATGGAGTCGACGGGATCGACAATCTCTAACTTTAGTGCAAATGGTACCCGATGTAGAATCGGCGGCCCACCCCGCTACGGGCCCTACGTAGCTTGTCCAGGACAGTGTAATTTTCGAACATCTTGTATCCTTCCGGGCTCCAGCCTTTACGTCAAAAACACGATACCCAGAGGCGGACAAGAAGGTGTTCGGGAAGTACAAGCGCTCTGGCTCCATCTCAATTCTGGGTTTGACGGGGTAAATATAGTTATAATCTCCACGTACAGAGCAAGGTTGTCGCTGAACTTCTGAATGCACTTAATAAGTCTCATCCAGTTCCCTTTCTCGTCTTTGAAAACGAGAGAGAACCTCCCCACCTCTTCTAAGAGAGAGCTCCTCTAGCAATTTCCAAGATCTGAATCGAGCCCCATCATCTCCAGATACCGCACAGAAAAAAATAGTTCATAAGGCTCAAGAAATCCTTCATCTGGGCCTTTCGTTCATCGACGATGTCAGACCAGACGCCAAATCGATTGGACTATCGCGTTAGCCAGGGTTTATAATATAGTTGAATTATATTTAGCTCATATCTAGCCTAGTGTTCCCATTCAAGGTATCTAGGATTTGCTTAGTTGTATTTTACATGCCAGACGTGTAGGGCTAAGGTTGGCTTCCCCGTCGCCTCGAGGCGGCTGAGGCCTGCCACGTCTCAATGATCTCTCTGCCTTGCCGAGGTGCACTTCTACTTCGGTAGTCTGCCTAATTATACCGCGTCAAAAAGATAGAGGGCGAACACCACGGCTGGGATAACTAGGTTCTTAAGACAATCACCCCCCAACAGCACAGCACAGCACATGACACTTCATCTAGCCAAATATAAAGAACAAAGAACGACGAAAATAGTATTGGTATCATTGCGCGCCTCTCTCTGTCCATCTCCAGGGTAATATCATCGCGGTATACTTTGAATCGCACGAAACAGAACGATTTAACAAAAAAAGATCGCGGGGGTATCCGTCCGTCCATCCATCCATCCATCCATCCATCCATCCATCCATCCCATACATCAAGCCGTCTATAAACCAATTACCCCGTATCTCCCCCCTTCATCTCATCATCCCATTACCCCCATCCACCATCCCCCACCTATCGCCCCAGTCGCGGAGGAGTAGCGTAGTAACCACCATCACCCCATCGAGGCAACAGCTTAATTAGACCAAGCTAAACCCCCCCCCCCCCCTTAATAACATCCGCCCTAATAGCCTGAGAAAAATGCGGGTCCGTACCTCTAAAATCGCCATCCCCTGCCTTAGCCGCAATCCTCTTCCCTCCATTCGCCGCCGACCCCTCCCTAACACTATCTGCCATCGCCATCTAGGACGCCACATTCGCCAGCCTAGGGAGGAAGATGACCTTGCTATTCGCGCTCTTGGCCATCGCCTGCATCGCCTCTAGGTAGCGGATCTACATCGCTAGCGCTGAGCTCAAGATGTTAGCAGCCTAGCGCACGAGTTTCGCGGACTCGACTTTGGCGCGGGTGGCGATGACTTTGGATTCTCCGATACGTTTGGACTACGCGGCCATGGACAGGGAATCCTGTAGCTCGTTAGAGAAAATCATGTCTTTGATTAGCATGCTCTCGACCTTGACGCCCTAGCTGGCGGCGACCTCTTTGATGATCTTGCTGATGGATTAGGCGATCTCTTCGCGGCGCTTGATGACGTCTTGGAGGACGCGGGCGCCGACGACGTGGCAGAGGGTGGTTTAGGTGCGTTTGATGAGGGCTTAGCGGACGTTAGAGATGCTAAAGGCGGCTCTGTGGGGGGAGGTGATGTGGTAGTAGATTACTAAGGTGAGGTGTAGGGTTACGTTGTCTTTAGTCATGTAGACTTGTTTAGGGACCTCTGTAGGGGGTGGGTTAATGAACTGTATTCTAGTATCCTAATATCGTAGGGTGGAAATCTAAAATCCCTTTTTTTAGAAAAGAGGACGGGGGAGACGTACTAACTATCTAGATCTTAACATCCACCTAAATCAACCTCTCACTTAACGGATTAATCTTGACTAACCCTAGGTCTACCGCGTGATAAAACCGTCTAAACTTAGTCACTGACCCTACATTCCCCTACGACACTAGCTTATACGGGTTCGGGCAGATGATGTAGCAAGGCATAGCGCCAAAAGTGCCCACGTAGTTCCTGAGCGTGTTGATCATCGACCCGTACTACCCATGCGTGCCCTGCTCGCTCTCGCCTACGAGGTTCTATGCATAGCTCGGCTAGAGGTCTTCGTGACGTGGCGGCTTAACGTTGATGAGTGGCGCGTCGCGGCTGATGTTAGGGTTGCGTTGGTAGCCGGAGCCGTTTTGGGGCTTGGTGGTGGTGTCGGAGGAGTTGGTGTTGTCGGACATGGTTGGGTTCATCAAAGGTGATTGTTTTTTTTGTAAGTTGAGAGATGAGATGCGGGAGGGTGAATTGGATGGATAGTAGTTGATGAGTAGTGTGCGTTTTGTGAAATGAAACGAGGTATAAAAAACTCGTGGATGAGATGGAATATGAGACGATGCCTGGTGGGGGGGGACTGGGGATTTAAGTAGTGGGTGGTGTGTTGGTTGCTCTGGAGAGGAGGCCAAGCAGCCAAGTCAGCCAAGAAGTGATTGGTAGTTTTAGTGGTGGTTGTAGTGGTGGTTGTAGTGGTGGTTGTAGTGGTGTGCAGGGGTGGGTGGCAGCCTTGTGTGGTGCTGTGGAGTGGTCAGAGCACCCGTTTGGGAAGTAATGTGCGGGGAAAGCTCAGTCCGTTGTGGCTCTGGTGTCTCTTGGTGGCACTTGGGTCTCTCCTGGTGGCTCTTGGTGGCTTGGGAGGTACAAGGAGTGGAGGAGAGTGGAGAAAGACCGTTGCCGCGTATGCGGATAGATCCCCTAATCCCGTCGGTACGAGTATACGAGCATCTCCACCGCACGAGGCTGAGGCTGTGGTGGTTATCCGCTGACGGAAAGTCCTGTAGCCGTACCGATGTTGGAGAACGAGAACGCCTGTGAGTGCGCCGTGGGTGAGGGAGAGAGATGAGTGGTGAGTGTGGTGAGCTAAGGGGGAGAGAATACGCGCAGATGAGACGGATGAGACGGGAAGGGAAGGGCATGCGGCATACGATGGGTATGGGATGGGTTGGGTGTACGATGCAGGCAGACGTGTGGGATTGTTACTGTTTGCTGTCCTACACTCTGTCCTCTCCCGTACCTGCCATACCTGCCATACAAACACACTACTGACAGCTGTGGGCGCTGTCAGTCAGTCAGTCCCATTCCCATCCCCATCCCACCCAGTCCGTACCGTACCCACAGACCCTTCATCCCCGCCACACAAGAAACACATCAAGAAACACCTACAACACCCCAACCTGTCCCCAATTGACCCATCACCACCCATCACCATCAGAAACACCAGAAACACAGCCCAAACACGAAGCTCCCTTTCATTAGGGGTACACGGAAAGATCGAAACATCCCACCCCGTTCAAGAACCGGTGTTGGATGGCCATCCCTGGCGCGGTTATGTAACAGCCTGCATGGTACTGTACAGTACATGGGTGGGTGGGCTCCATGGGTGAGTGTGGAGGAGGAGGGTGCAGCATTGTGGTGTGGCTGTTCCTTGGCGCGGCGGCAGTTGGTGACGTAGGGGTGTTGTTGTCGATCCGGATTGTTGCTGTGCCGCTAACTTACTGTGATGGAGGGTGTGGATGGAGAGGGGGAGGAGGGAGAGTCACATGGGGACGGCAGTGAGAGGTACGACGGTGAGAGGTGAGGTATATCTCCGTGGGAGCCTTTATGAGGCAGGCACCGATTGAGGTAATTCTGTAAATCCCTCTTCCCTCGCGCGCGCTTTTATCCTCTCTTGGCTCATTTACGCCTTCATCCCCCATTATACCCGCCAGTACTCTACCTTCTACCCTCTATCCTTTAACCTCTACCCTCTACCCTCAATTCCAATTCCAATTCCAACCCCAATACCAATCCCCTTCTACAGCAACACCAACACCAACACCCAAACCCACTCCACTCCTTCTCGAACCACCCCCGTTCCCCGTGCTGCGCCACCCACACCCAACCTTATCGCCCGCCAAGCCCCCTCACCCCACTTGTCGACATACCCATGGCCCATCACCTGGTATATAGTGGTAGCCGCAGCACAGCCTGTCTGTCTGTCGGAACTAGAGATGCCGATGCCGCCATGCGCGTGAGGAGGCTGAGATAGGTGTTTGGTGGGAAGCCATCATCAGCCTTGTGGCTACTGTCGCCGCAAATTCAGGCAGGATCACCGTTCCACATTGCCATTTCAACTGGTACCTCTGAGCGGAAACGATCACCAATCTTAGTAAGTGTCAAAGGGCCACATAATCATCTTACCCGTGGCTGAGCAGAGATTTTCCGATCCTTTGAACACTTGGGAAAATCATTAAATCCAACTCTGGATTGGGACGAGGGATTGAGTTTCTAACGGTGGCGCTGGTTCAGCTAACGCGTCTAGCATCAAAAACGCACTCAACATTATAACCCTACAAGATTTTAAATATTTTAGTATAGGCAGTATTATATATGTTATTACATAAATTTCAATAACCTTATTAGCACATTTGTTAAGGATTATATATTATTAACTTAAAGTCACTTTACATATAATTTACTATGTAAAGATACCTATTAAATTTAGTGTAAAAGAACATGTATTGCTTCCTTTTGCATTGAGGAGCCACGTATTGCTTTCTCCAAACTTAAGCAAAATTTTGGTTACTATAATTACATAGTAATAGCGCACCTTCTAATAGATAATATATAATTCCCTATGCTTATATACCTTGTTGGTATATGCTTCTACATTCGTTCTGTTTTTGGTGTTTCTATACGTTGCTCATATTAGAAGAGAGTATATCAGGACTAGCAGCCCACAGTTGCATAGAGGTCTGAGAGTTCTAAAGACAAGAGACGATCGAAATAGTACAGCTTTTATTGATCCCCCGACTAATGTCGGAGATTTTCTATGAATGATACAGAGATTGTAGGGACAGACATTTTGCAAACAGAAGAGAAAAGAAACGCCAAAATTGAAAGTAACATGCAGACACATCTGCCCACAACATAACCTTGACTACCCAAGCCTCACTTGGTTCAAAGAAGCTCTAATAGATGGCCTAGTTAAAGAGCTTGCAGACACCAGACTCGAAGGTATAGGCGATGCAGGAGGGGTTGCCCTTGCAGGATGCAAGGCAGGCGGCCAAATCGTTGACCTTAGGAGTGTCAATGGGTGCTGGTGCGCCTGCTGGGGCTGCATTCAAGGGGCTGGCATGGGTCGCAACTGGTGTTTGTGGGACAGCGCCATCTGAGCCAGAAGCAGGATCCTGAGCTGCCTTTCCAGCACCAGTTGCAGCGCCCTCGGCACGCTTGGCCTTTGTGGGGCCGAAAAGCTTACAGACACCAGACTTGAAGGTATAGGCGATGCAGGAGGGGTTGCCCTTGCAGGATGCAAGGCAGGCGGCCAAATCGTTGACCTTAGGAGTGTCAATGGGTGCTGGTGCGCCTGCTGGGGCTGCATTCAAGGGGTTGGCATGGGTCCCTTGAGCTTGTCGGGTGCGAAGTCCGCCTGGGTTGGCAGCTGTTGGGACAACAGAAGGAATGGAGGTGCAGGCGATATCATAGGCAACGAGGTTGGTTTGAGGAGGGAGCGAAGATGCTGGAACGGAGTAGAGTATGCATTTGTCTACGCCATCGACAAGTCCGAAGAGGAATGAGAGACATGCTGGGTTGCCTTTGCACTGAGTAGCGCAGGCGGATGCAGTGGCTGTTAATGTTAGAAGTGTCAAGGAATTGAGAAAGAATAGGGCTCACTGATTCCAGTTGGCTGCAAGAGAGGGGTCTGAGCCACTGTTCCAACAGGAGCAGCACCGCAAACGTTGCGAGAAGCAATAGGACCAGCGCAGACAACAGAGAGCATGCTGAAAGCAGCAATGACAGTGGTAGAGAATGAACAATGCATTTTGAAGGTGGTTGTGGTAGTGGGTTCTTGGAAATGATTTAGGAAGAAGGAATGTAAAGTAATGTTTGAAGCTGAGTGAATAACTGTGATGATGATGTTAGATAACGAGGGTGAAAAGAAAGCATTTGAGGAGAGATTTCCTTTGCTTTAATACTTCTTAAGGTCATGCTAAATTAGCTAAGAAGGGAAGCTTTTGACTCCTTGCTAGGCGTGGATATTGTAGACCCCGTGCGTCGTTTCTAAAGACGTAAGCATTAAGGCGAAGCTTTTTCTACTTTCTCAACGAGAGGCAGGAATATAGTCACGAAAACTCAACTGCATGTGCTGTTTCTCATTATTGAGAAGGTTTAGGTGACGTGGCTCTTGTTGGTTACAGAATTAAGTCACATGAAGCTGCGTAATACTTGCTCCGCAATTCTAGAAAAGATTGGTAGATGTGGGGTTATAATGCCCTTCGGGTAATGCCGTTTTCTTTAGATGTTTACGCATAGTCGGTTATGTTTCATGTTTTATGCTATCACAACTCATACGTACCCTTCGGGTAATGCCGTGTTCTTTAGATGTTTACACATAGTATGATTTGCTCGGCACTTCTCTCTCTCATCATCTCAACTCTCATTTCTCCCTATCTGTCTCTCTCTTGTCTCTCTCATCCATGTCTCTTGTCTCTCTCTTGTCTCTCTCTTGTCTCTCCCTTGTCTCTCTCTTGTCTCTCTCATCCATCTCTCTCATATCATTATAGGGAACGAATTTTTGTACTCAAGCGAAATTGCCCCTCATTGGCCACAGGAATTCAAAATTGCCACTCGACTTAAAAATTACAATTTGACGTCAAATTTCCATCAACACATCTACGTTAATAAATATCTAGAAGCTGTAGTTAATCAATCAATCTACAAAAAGCCATAGATTCTAGAGCTCTACACAATGTATTCTGATGCAAGTAACATTAACATTCATGTTGGTGCTACAGAAATAGCGCGTATAAGAAGTACAAGATTAACAGGACAGGAGGTATGTTATATAGCAAGCGGAACAAGAAACAAAGTCAAGCGAGGAGACGAAACGCGCGCACGGCGCTGTTGCTACCACAGACAGACTAGACATAATGCGCACACTTGTTAGATTACAACCAAGACGTCTAATGAAGAGAATCTGATTAATTTCATACATGCACGCTGTACATAAACAGAAACATTTTTAAGAGTTGTACGTAAACTAAATGGCCTTGGCTAACATTGCGCTCAATACTATCCTTAACCTGGGAAAGACCTACTAACTTCAAAGAATGTTAAATTTAGCATGCTGGCACCCTGTAGAGCTTGTAACCTGCATACTAATAGCTGCGCCACTTAATAGGGCGAGATTGAATAAGGGTCTTCATGGACAACGTGCTAGGGACTGGGGTATAACTATTAATATAGTATTTGACAAGCTAAACTCTAACCCCCCTCTACTAGGGGGCTCAGCTATAGGTCTATTGGGTTGGGGTTGGGCCCCCGCTGGTCTACCCCTTACCCGCCTACAGCCACGTACGTGTTTCAGTGCTGTGGTATAGGTGCCTGAGTTGTAAGGCCTCTACAACCTAGTTGCGTTCTGCCTCTGCACTGCTGCCCCCACCTCTGGTATAGTAGGGCCTCAATCCTAAGGCGCCTGAAATCCAGCAGTGTTCTACCTCTAACGCTGCTGCTCCTCCTTCCAAGCAAACTTGTAACCTAGTAGCCTGCGTTCCCAACACCATAACCTTGTTTATACTATTCAACAATGTGTTGGTGCAGGAGTTGCAGAAACCTGCTATTACACTGCACAGCATACCTTGCGACTAAAATTATTACTTCTACGATTAACATATAATCGTCGGTTCCACCCCTACCACCACCCACTTCCACCCTCCAGGCGGTAGGCGCAAGCAATATGCATGCGCAAGCAGTATGCATTATTCCAGATACTCGCGTAGCCAAAATTTGTACTGTAGCCTGATCAACAACCGTGTCCTGTAATTCAATCGCAACATACTCAATTCCTTATAGTAATCTATATAGTAAATAGAATATCTTCATCTTCTAGATTAGAATCACGACCCCAAGTACAATTGAGTGATATTTCATCTTGTTGACCAATAAACTCGTCAATATCCTCCTCAATATCAATATGCTCATCGTCCTGGTCCCAACCACTAAATCCTGGCTTGGATATTAGTACTTCTCTAACTTGTAGGTTAATATCCTCGTCTGTTGCAATTTTCTCAGGATCAGGAATACAATCCAACAACTTAATAGGGATAAACAAGCCCTTTTGGCGTAAGTCCTCTACTTCTCTCTTTCGCTCCTTTTCCTCCTAGCGTGCAGTAACTCCACGCCTATTCAAGGCCTTCTTTACTTGACTTCTAGCAATTCTAATTGCGTACGCCTTCTTCTTTTCTCTCATAACCTCTGCTTTCCTATCCTTCTCTCGTTTCATTATATCTGCTTGCTCTCCTGTAATTGCTCCACCAGCTTGGAGGCTTGTCCTATTCTTCCCTCGTGTCCTTGCCTTTATTTGATCAGATACTCGTGTACTTATTTGAGTAAGCTGAAGACTCTAAAGATTAGAAGATGACAAGAGCTCACGCGTTCCATTATTAAATGTATTAAATGCATTCAAAGTTGGAGAACTAAGAAGGCGCGCTTCTTCTTTTCGCTTTTAGAGCTCTTGATCCTAGTATTCTGTTCCTTTCTCTGCCTCATAATACTGCTGTAGAGCGCGTAAACCTGGCTGAGAGAAATCTTGTATAACTTGTGGTATAGGAGGTTGGTATATTTTCATTTTCTTAAGTGCATTCTGTAAATTGATTGGCCACATTCCTGATTTCCAGAAGGAATTGCATACTGTCGTCTTTTTAAAGGTATTCTCTCGTATTTCACCAAGGTCTCGTACAAATGAAGCCACGGTATATTTAATATCAAGGTTCCTAATTGCATATTAGACAGCCTTTTGGTGCCAGTGCTTGTACGGCTGGAATACTCTAACATCTAGAGGTTGAAGTACGTGCGTAAGGTGTCCTGGAAAGCAAATTGGGCGAATATGAGCGTTGTTGGCCTTCTATAAGAACTCTGGTTGTAGGTGGGAGCTGTGGCCATCCATAAGTAGGATCTTCCACCTTGAATTCGGTCCTACACCCGTGTGCTCAATCAAATGAGTAAGGTAATCTAATGCAATATCACTATTGATAAAGCCAGTATCTAATATATTAAACCTTGTTCTCTTGTCTGTAAGGTTTTATGTCTAACTTGTCATATGTAGTCGTCCTTGTATAATTAAATAAGCTAGAAGGTTGTCTCCATTTGCGACTATCGTCTCAATGAGAGTTATAGACCTTCGGTTTTCAAATCCTGATGTATATAAAGCCTATTTTTATTAGACTACCATCTGTAGAGTATATTTAAGAATACATACTTCATTTACATCTACAGGAACAATAATATCCTCTCCTTAAGACATTCCAATACGAAAGCCAGCTTCGTCAAAGTTCAAGATATCATCCCTTCCACAATCTAACTCCTTAACCATCTTTGTATAATCATCAAACCAACGAGATACATCCTCAATATCTTGTGTAGATACTCGATCCCTCGCGATTCTCTTTGTTTTCACGACTTTAAAGAGGTCCTGGTTATCGTGGAGGAATTGTTGAAACCACCGTTTTGAGGGAGCCTTTTTTGGAGGTTGTTCTGTCTCTTTGAGGTGTTGGATTACATTGAAAACCATTGAATTGGTCGCTCTAAGGCCTGACTCGTACATATTTCGAATATATAGCTGGATAGAGACCATCTGAGAATCAGAAAGTATCCGGTTATGACCCCCTCGAGTTCTGTTATGCTTCGCTTTCTTGGCTCTCTGTAGCCTTGATTGAAGGGTATTCAGGTTGATATTATGGATTGTTGCAGTGGCTCGGACGGTGGTAGTAGGGTTCTCAGCTTGCCAGGCGATGGCCTCGTCGAGCTCAGGAATAGGCTTCATATTATATGGGATTGAGTAGGATTGAATGGAATTGAGTATGTTGCGATTGAATTACAGGACACGGTTGTTGATCAGGCTACAGTACAAATTTTGGCTACGCGAGTATCTGGAATAATGCATACTGCTTGCGCATGCATATTGCTTGCGCCTACCGCCTGGAGGGCGGAAGTGGGTGGTGGTAGGGGTGGAACCGACGATTATACCTTACTAATATCTACTGCCTTTCTAAAGTGTAACGTATTTCACAAGCGAACCGGTCACACAAGCGAACCGGTCACCAAAACACCAAAATCTGAGTATTACTACTATTACACTACCACTACCCTACATAATGACCCTTATTCAACTGTAATTGATTCCTAGCGCCTCTCGCACGTACGGGTATTATGCCCTATATTACCACATGTGCCATAGCGCTTCTGTCGGCCTGTAGAACCCACCTACTAAGTAGTCTCACTTGCTACCTCCGTACGGACTTAAGCATTAACCTCAGCACTCTGAAGTATATCCTCTCCCTCTCATATGGAGAGACTACCCTCTTGCATTATACACCTCTTACGCTTCCTTTCCCTCCTCTTTTTCTGTTCATTTGCTACTTATAGAGCCTTAACTTCTGCCTTAAGTAGAACAGCAGAATGCATCATCATTTCTATCCCTTTAACAAGGTAGCTAATAGCATCATTAATTAAGCTAGGAGAGCTATTCTAATGTTATATAATGTAGTTCTTAATATGCTCTATTTAAAAGTTAAGCTCCCTTATAGTTTAGGGAGTCTTTGAAGTCTAATTGTCACTCTTAACTATAAGAGGAGTTAGAGTTCTTAAGCATAGATTCAAGTAAGAGAGAACATTCTATAGCTTATATAAAACTAGTCCTATAGCTTAGAACCTACT
>KV454833.1:0-17576 GCA_001662585.1 Pseudogymnoascus sp. WSF 3629
TAAGCACTGTGTATATTAGCGCCCTTCTTCTCTTCTTCTCTTCTTTCTTTCTTCTTTAGATTTATTATTCCGTCTCAACTATCTGCATGACTCTACTCTGTGTGACTCGTAACAATCTATACCAGCCTCTAAATCGAGTACTAATTAGTGGCAACCTCTTAGATTAACAATATATAGAGGTAAAGAGCAAAGTTGATGCCCTTCTCTATAGGCAAGAATCCTTGAATTTTGTCCTTAATGAATCAACTAATATTAGCTCCTAACGTATTATCAACCTCTCTGTAGTTATACCTTAGTATGGATTAATATTTCTTGCTAATGAGAGTGTAGGAAGGCAGGACTTAACTACAAGCTTCTTTGCTAATTGGTGTGTATAGAGAGCCTCTAAATACAACCTTGCCTAAATCAGTAGTCTCATAACTAATACCTGTGCTATAATGCAGAATACTTAGACTAGATTTAAGAAGCTAGACTTACTCTTACATACACTCTTTATTCCATGTGATTCCCATGGATTACAACTACTTATTAAGGACCTCCTTGATTAACCACGAATTGCTAAAGTCATGAAGAAAGCCTACTTAATTGTTACTGGTTTCCATTATGCAAAGAAGTAATACTTAATATTATAGTCAAAGCAAGGGTAGCCTTGTGCTTTCTTACTTGCTGTATTAACTCATTAGGGTACTTAATACTTAATGGTTAAGAGCCTCTTATAAAACAAGAGTGCTTTATACCTCTAGGTTGCTAATCTAAAGGTATAAATGGGGAAGAAGAAGGGGGAGAATACAATTATAGCTAATATTACAAACCCTAGGTTTTGGAATACTCTATCAAGTATTAAGTAGATCATTTAGCTAATCTATAAGGCACAAAAGGAGTCTGAGTGTGATCGATCTACTCTTGTGAAGGTTGTTCCACGATGGATAAAGCTTGAGCAAGATCTTCATACATTAAGCCAGGTTCACTAGGATTTAATAGGTAACTTTATAGATATCTAAGGCCCTTTCTAAGTACAAGCTCAGAAGCAAACTAGAATCTTCACTTTGTGGCAATGCTTCTGGATCTAATATCATTGCTAAAAAGCTAGGGCAAGCACAAATGGATCATGCAAATCAATACTTACTTGCCTATGTACAAGAGAAGGAGAAGAAAGAGGTTCACGCCTCCTTCCTTGAGTTTCGTACACGTGGTAGTGTATTTGGATCAACATATCCTTTAGCTATGCACTACAATAGCCTAGTTGCTTTTTAGAAGAGCTATCTTTACAATGAGACTTACTAGGTATTAGCATAGCTTGCTATATGGATATTTGAGGTAATTACAAACTCTGTAGCCTTAGAGAGAGCGTTCTTAGCAATGAACTTAATCCATTTAAAGCTACGGAATCGATTAGGTGTAGAGAAGGCAAACAAGTTGATTTATATTTATATGAATCAAAGAGTACTAGATAGGAATGGGGATATATTTGTTAGTGATCTAATAGAGAAGAGTATCAAGGACTAGGTATTACTTGAAGAGGCAATACTAGATATAATTAGGAGTAATGATACTAAATTAGATGAAGGGACAGCCTAGGTATATAAATAATCAATGGAATGGTTGAAATCATGTGCTTGTATAGCTTTGTACAGCTTAAGGAAGCTATACCGTATATATACTAGTATGGTATCATACTGTATTGCTTCGTATATATACTAGTTGCATCCCTAACGTAGGTCATGGCGTAACTAGGCTAATGGCGTAACTAGGCTACTCACTAGAGCTACCCCGCTAAACCACCAAACTACCAAAAACACTAATTACCAAATGTTGCAACATGGTGCTGAAAAAGAGCCAAAAAGCCCAAGAATTCGAAAATAAGATAGCAGAAGCAGTCTTAGGAGTCTAAACTAGCAAATTTAAATCCCTATATCAAGCAGCAAAGGTGTTAGGATTAAATAAGAACACAGTAGCTATACGCGTTAACGGTGGCTCTACGCGACGCGATGCACGACAACAACAACAACTCCTCTCAAAAAATCAAGAAAAGACACTTTTAAAGTGGATAAAAGAACTTATAAGCAGTGGCTATGCTCCTAGCTACTAGATTTTAAGAGAGGTAGCTGATGAAGTGCGTACAAATAGGTGTCGCATTTACCAAGGTCGTGGCATGCAAACCCAACTACAAACTCAACAACCTCAAAGTTAACAACCACAACTTCAAATACCTAACCTACCTCTTGGGCAAGAGTGGGTTCCACGATTCATTCAAAGGCATCCACAACTACGTGTTAAGCTAGGACGTAGAGTTGAGGCACAAAGGATGAATGGGGTGACAAAAGAAGTGTTAAGGGGGTGGTTTGATGCATATAAGAGCCTCATAACAGAGCAAAAAATCAAAAACTACAACACCTACAACATGGATGAGACGGGGTTTTCAATTGGTACAATGCAATCTACACGAATTATAGTCGATTCAACACTTAGGACGCGTTTTTAGGCACATCTAGGAAGGTAGGAATGGGTGTCTGCTGTTAAGTGTATCTACATGGACGGAACAGCTATCGACCCCCTCATTATCTTCAAAGGACAGAACATACTATAAAGCTAGATTCTAAAGGAGGTTATAAGCAAATGGCACTTCTCTGCAAATACAAAAGGATGGACAAGTAATCTTCATGGATTAGAGTGGCTAAAACGCGTTTTTAAGCCCTCTACAAGAGCAAAAGCAACACAAAATGGACAGCTATAACAAAGGCTCCTTATTTGTAATGGCCATGATAGCCATATAAGCGGAAACTTCATATCACACTGCATACAGAATCGAATATCGCTCCTTATAATACCTCCACATACATCTCATGTGTTACAACCACTTGATGTTGCAATTTTTGGACCTCTGAAAAAACACCTCACAACTGCTCTCTCTCACCTAAATGAGGCGCAGCTACTACGCATACAGAAGTCGGAATGGATGGATGCATACATACAAGCAAGAGCAGCTGCTTTTTCAATTTCAAATATTAATTCTACATGGAGCGGGAGTGGGCTACAGCCATTTCAACCACAAACGGTCATTCGAGCAGCTACGCTTCCTACAGCAGCAGACGGAGCCTTAGAACGGCCACATACTCCAACAGAGCATGACATTTTTGAGAAAGTATTTGTAAACAGCAGTCCTCCAGATTTCCAGACACTTCAGAAAGCAAATACAGTGCTCTCTTCTACAATAAGTCGTGGCATTCTCAATACTCCTACAAAGCAATATATACACAAGTTGGCAGATGAGACAGAGAAGCTTAATACACGCCACATACTACAGCAAAGAGAGACAGATAACTTGCGCTCAATTATCCAGAAGCGTAGAGAACAGAACAAAGGCAAGAGAGCAGTTTTAAAGGGTCAATTCCACATCTCAACTGAAGAGCTACGGTCGCAAGTAGCAGAGGCAGAAGCAGCAACAGCAACCTCAAAAAAGTCGAAAATATCAACAACACCACAAGTTATCACATCAATAATTGATCTAATTGATGATGAGAGTGAAGAAGAGGGTGAGGAGAGCGAAGATGAGCTTTCTGATGATGATATAGATGAATTAGGGTAGTAGGGAATTGATGTTTTGTAATTTTTGTTTTTAGTAATAGGGTGGCTCTGGTGAGTAGCCCGGTTACGCCATTAGCCCGGTTACGCCATGACCTACATTAGTGCACAACAACTACACAATCATGTGATAACTCAGAACATGGGTTGTAGAAGGTAAAAACCACGTGATAACCAAGACCACGTGTAGATTAGTACGCTAGTAGGTTTGTACGAAAGGTAGACCCTTCGTATGAACGTAGAACAGACTGTTGGCTTTTGCGGCTCTCGGTTCGGGAGGAAAAAACTTGTCTATTTCTGAAGGTCTGTTCTACGTTCGTACGAAGGGTTTTCCTTTCATACAAACCTACTAGCGTACTAATCTACACGTGGTCTTGGTTATCACGTGGTTTTTACCTTCTACAACCCATGTCCTGGGTTACCACGTGGTTGTGCAATTGTTGTGCACACTGCACGTGTTCTAGGTTATCACGTGCGTGATTGTTTGCGCACTTGATTGTTTGTGTACACGTGACTTGCCTGTCACGTGCGTTGCCACTCCAACACACCCCCTTAGCTTCTTGGTGTTTGTTTGTTGTGATCTATGCATAGAGCTGATCCTAGATCACTCTAGCAGTCGGCCAATCACGTGTTTTGACTCGGCCAATCGTCTAAACGGTTCGGCAGATCAGATCGGTGATTCAAGATCACACAAGTGATTCTAGATCACACACTCCAAGGAAGGTGTATATATAGGAGGGCTTCTTCTCACTTAAGGGCTTCCTTTCTTCTTCATCTTTCCAATGCAGGCTTCACTATTAGAAGTACTTCTGCACACTTTGTTTCCTTTCCTCAACTTTCAACTCTCAACTATGTCACCTGCAAACAAATTTGTAGTAGCTCGGGCCCTGCTAATTCTCATCCCTACACACGTGGATGCTGAAGCTGAGGCTAAGACTCTTGCTGAGTATAACAGCTTGTCTGGTAAGTTGATCCTTCGTAGGATCATACTATAGGTTCGTACTAACAATTCTTAGGCTCTGCGAAGTCAAAGTTGCTCGCTCTGCTCGCCTACTCCCGTGGCCGCATCGTTCTTGATGCCTCCTGTCCGCGTTATACCTCTAAGCAGCAGTACCCTCACTTTGAGCATGTGGTAGTCTGCTCTAAGCTCTTCCCTGCTAGGTATTGCGCCTCCTGCGCCTAGGCAGGTGACTCTCACAAGTGTTCTGCTGCTACTGCTATTAAGCAGCATGATCGTCTGGTGGAGCGTTCTGTTGAGGTGTCTACTGCTCTCTGCCATCGCCTAATGGCTAGAACTCTCCAAGTTCACCCTTCTGTTTAGGATATGGATGGTTGCATGGTGGTGTTTGAGGAGTTGTTACAGGAGCAGACTGCTCCTAATGACCACCGCCTCCGTCGCCTTTGAGATGGAGTTTTGGCTCTATTCCATGAGGCCTAGACTGATGTGGAGAGACTCCAAGAGGAGCTTGAGAATGTGCAGTTATAGCTTTCGTAGAATTAATATATTCTTTAGACAATCCTTTCTATGACTTTTGTGACTTAAATCATGTCTTATAACCCATTATCCAAGGGTCTTTCATATAGTCTGAGAAGTTGTAGTGTAGTAGAAATAAGATCGTTAAGGTGTAAAATAGGTGCAACTGAAACTTCTAACTTTCTTTCAGACAAAGCATATATCCTTCGTATAATCATATATAGGGTATGTATGGAAGTAGGTCTACTTCCTAGTGGTTTGTCTAAGTAGTCGCTCTATTATCCAAAAGGTAGGTCGCTCCTTCTATTGAGGTATATCTATAGGTAGGTCTTGTTCCTACCTACACCTTTCTTTAGTTGGACCTCTTATAACACTTCGGTTCATCCTCTAACACCTTTCTTCGCGATGCCTCCTCCATCAAAGTTCATCGTGAATCTTCCCGTTCAACACCCTCATCTTCTTAACCCCGCGGCTGAGGCCGAGACACTCGACTCCTACAGCTCGTTTGTTGGTCTGTTTATCCTTCGTACGATCATTCTTTCTGTTCGTACGATACTAACCTAGGCTTATAGGCTCGACTAAATCTAAGTTGCTCGCCCGCCTCACCCATCCTCGTGGTGAGATTGTTGATAAGACTTTCTGCTAACGCTTTATAGGCAGTTGATCAACTATCTTTCCTAACTGTGTCGTCAACCTTGAGATTTATCCTGCCGGCTATTGTACCGCTTGTGCATGGGCGACTAATAACTATAAGTGTCGTGCTAGAACATTCGGAGCTCTTAGACCATTCACTTAGCGCACTCGAGCTGCTTATAACGCTGCTCTCGCTTAGGCTAAGGCTGGAACCCTCGAACCCCACCACCTTGAGCGCCCTTTTGGGTGTATGCTTGCGCTTGAGCATGCAGTCTCTAACCACCCTCTTGTCTCTCTATCCCATATCCAACATGGCGTTACCATGGAGTTCACTCACTATGAGGCTACCATTGAAAAGAAGGATGCTGAGATTATGGAGTTAAAGGAGACTAAGGAGCTTTATGAGGCTGAGATTTCCCGTCTTAAGGTCCTCTATCACCAGGCCCTCACTCGCGCCTAGTCTTGTTTTGTCTCTCTTTTGTATTCTTAGTCTTCTGGCTTCTATAGCCTAATAAGACGTTATTTTCTCTGTTTTTTGTGTTTTAATGTTGTTTTTCTTGTTGTAAAGACCAAAAAGATCAAGGCTTTTGTAATGAAATAACATATGAAATGTAAAGCAAGGTAAGTTGATGTAACCTGCTAGTATGCTTCAGACTATCCTCATACGGTTCGTATGAACGTTTTATCATGTTGTATGGTCGTTATACACCTCTAGGTATGATTGTCTAAGCCCGTTCTTAGATTGTACGAAGGGGTTCTTCCACCCCCTTAGTACCACTCTCTAATTTTAAGACGTGGACTAATCTAATCATTTTCATGAACTCTTCGTGCTTTTGGCGTGGTAGGGCCTTAGTGAAGCCATCTGCAGGCATCGCCCTCGTAGGAATCCATTTAACATCAACCGTTCCTTTTTGAACTTCTTGCTAAAGCCAACTTTGGTGGATGTTAATGTGTCGTAACTTCGTCATCAACTTAGGTGCATCTGTGACCATAAGTCGGACTGTTTGCGCATTATCGCACTCTATAGAGGGGTGTTCATAGGTCTTAAGACCAATTTGGTCGAAGACTCGTAACCACCAATATAGTTGAGTTGTCACGCGTGATAGAGCGAGTAGTTCTGCTTTAGTCGTTAACCTCACAACAGTCCTCTGTTTTGAGCTTTGCCAATCTATAAGAGAGTTGAATAGATGGAAGGTATACCCTTCTGTACTTTGTCACGTTTCGGTGTCATCTGCAAACGATGCGTCTAATGCAGCTTAGAATATCCCTTCTTCAAACATGTTAATTTCATTCGTACAATCAACACTCTGTTTCGGACGATCATTTAGAGGGTTCTCTTCTTCATGAACTTCATCTAGTCTGTTTGTACGAGAATTATTTTCGTTTGTCCAAGAAGATATTAATGTTTCCGTAAGTGGCTTGCCCCCTACACCCCCTACATCAGTAGGTACTAAGGCTCGTAGCTCTTGTAGAAGGTTCGTACGAACATTCTGTGGGTTCGTACGATCGCATGCATAGAGTAATCCATAATCCTTCGTCTGGTAGAGGTAGGCGATGCATCGATTTACTGCCTGTTCGTTTGTTGGACTTAGGTTTTGCATGAATTCTGCAAGCTTTTGTGCTGTGCGTGATGCATCTAGTCGAGTAATTATCGTAGGATAGATGATCGATCCTATCCTCTGTTGATAATAATGTATCGTGGCCTTAGATGCTTGTTCTACATTCTTCACGAAGTCTTTTACTTCCATAGGTGTATCGACCTTCCAATGGTCCATGACATTGAATTTCTAAGCGATCTTTTTGATGTATTGATCTTGACATAGCCAAACCCATCGTCGCTCTCGGTTTCAGACAATGCAGATTCTAAGGAAGTATTTGAGCTCTCCTAGCTCCCAAAGTTCGTATCGCTCATGAAGTGTTCGTTAGAACTCATCATATTCCTTCTGTTTATCCTTAAAGTATAAGGCGTAGATGTCATCTACATAGAAACATATGATGATTCCGTCTTGCATAAAAAGACAAGGCGCATCACGCGTGCCCTTAAACCCCATTTGTAGGAGCGTCTCTTGTATATGTTAATACCATAGTAATGGTAATCGCTTCAACCCATATAAGGCTTTCCGTAGTTGGAAGCAATGAGTTTGAGGTTCGTACGAACCTTCTGTCATTCATACGATCCCTTCTGGAATTGGTATATATACCGTTTCATCCATATCTGCATTTGTAAATGCGCTTACAGCATCGAACTGTCGCACTTCCATGTCGAAGTACGCCATAAGTGCCATCGTGAGTCGGAAGATGCGTGCTGCTAGAGTAGCTGCATAGACCTCATTAAAGTCTGATGAGTGTTGTAAGTCACCTTGGACAACGAGTCGAGCCTTACACTTCACAAAGAAGCCATTTTCGTCCGTCTTATATGTATACACCCATTTTATAGGCACGAGTTTTGCGAGGTTTGCTTTTTTCCGAGGTGTTAAAATGAATGTGTCACGTCGTGCAAGATCATAAAACTCAAGGTTCTTTGCCTCTATAAACTCTTGTCTATATTGATGTGTGTTTAACCCTTTCTCACTTGTAGGTGCGAGGGGTAGGTCCTGTTGATGGACTCGTTCTTGTGCTGCGTTAAAAGCCGTGTGGAAAGATGAGCCTTGCGAG
The DNA here is from genome assembly GCA_001662585.1 of Pseudogymnoascus sp. WSF 3629. Classification (NCBI taxonomy): domain Eukaryota; kingdom Fungi; phylum Ascomycota; class Leotiomycetes; order Thelebolales; family Thelebolaceae; genus Pseudogymnoascus; species Pseudogymnoascus sp. WSF 3629. The sequence goes on from KV454833.1 coordinate 8,345, forward strand.
AGGTTATCTAGGGTCGCATGATAGGCTTGCCTTCGGATATTTCCTTCCTATCGCGGTTGATACATGATGCTTAATTCATCTATATCATCATCTTCATCTTCCGTTTGTGGGATAGGTGATGAGAAGTCAGGTGTAGGCCATGGCACGCTTCCTTTCGTAGGAACGCTAGCATCATTCATACTATCATGAATTTCATTCGTACGATTGTTCTCATGGCTTTGTTCTTGTAGAGGAGTGTCCTGTTCGTTTGTACGAGATGATTGTTCGTTTGTACGAAGAGTTGTTTCCTGTCTTTCATTTGTATGGGAGTCCACGCATTGCGTGTTAAGACTTCTCGGACTATCATGAACATTTCTTGGACGATCATTGCTAGTGTTGATTTCCTGGTTTTGATCATTCTCATCGTTTGGCCGAGATGATATCCTATTTGTCCGAGAAGATAGATCCATTTCCTCATAGTCCCTTTGGAGTTCATTAATGTCGTCCCCTTCTACTTCTTTCTCTGGTAGTTCTATGAAGATAGGGTTGATGTCTTCATGTAGCGATATAGGGTTGTACTTTCTTTTTAAGTCCCATTTCCCTTCCTCATTAAAGGTAACATCGCGTGAGAAGATAACCTTGTTCCGTGACGGAATCCATACATGGTAAATGTTCGAGGATTGCCATCCTACAAGAAACCCAATTTCCGCTCGTGGGTTCAGCCTATCGAGCTTTGGTTGGTTGTTAATGCGTGGGTAGGCTAAACAGCCATACTTGTGCATTTGCGTGAGTAGTAGCAGAGTCGTCCATTTAAGCCATTCTATAAGCGCTTGATATGGTGACTTCCATTTCAGTCGCTCTTGTAGTGATCTGTTAAGGATATAAGATGTGGCCATATACATTTCCTTTTGTAGATGCAGAGGTAATCCTAATGCAATTGCGAGTGTGCGTGCGTAGACTATAAGGACCTGTCCATTCCGTTCCGCATTCCCATTTTGCAACTGACTATATGGCGCGGAGTTTCGTACAATGATACCAAGTGATCGTACAAATGCATGAAATGCATTTCTAAGTGCCTGTTCATCGTCTGTTTGTAGGGTCTAGACGGTAAGACTAAATCTAGTCCATATGAGGTTTATGAAGTCACTAAGAGTGTCGATTAAGGTTTGCTCTTTCTTATCACTTAGGATCCATAGGTGATTCATTCCAAGGGCATCACAGCTTATGTGAAATATGTACCCTTCATATATAGGAATAAGGTCGAAGTGGATCTTCTTATATAGTATAGTCAATCGAGTGGTTAGGATCCGTGAGATTATCCGTTACACTTTTGCAAGTCGACAAGTTTCGCAGTTTTCATCAAATTCCTTATTTGTGATTTCCACCCCCTGAGCTTGTTGTAGCTTTGTGACAGCGTGATGGTTTAGATGTCCCATTCTCTCGTGCCATTCTTGTAGTGTTCCCTTAAGGACTCTTGCCTTTCAGGATGAGAATAGGGTCGTATAAGGTTCATACGAGGCTCCTGTATGTTCGTACAAAGCATCTGTAGGTTCATACGAAGCTTGTACTTCTTGTACGAAACTCTCCTCCTTTATAGGGCTAGCTTCTCATACTAAGCCTACTTCTTTCAGGGGATCATTCCTAGTGCTTGTAGCAACTTGGATGTTCTTATCCTCTGTTTGTCTAAGATCATTATCCATTTGTACGAAGAATGTAGCATTGATCAGAACGTATTACAAGACTGTTTGTCCGAAATGCCGTGGTGTGTAGCAGAGCACCCCATTCTTATGGTAGAGCTCACGCGTTCGAGAATCCCAGTGTACATTCTTTGCATTCATTTGGTCGAGCGATGTGATATTTGTAAGGAAACCCGGAATGTATGCAACATTATGAAGTGTGATTTCCTTTACGCCTCGAGGTTCTAACAGAGTAAGACGAACTTTTCCGTATCCTAGGATCTAACACTCTGCTTTGCCTGCAAGCATCGATCCTTTCTGTTCGACATAGTCATATATGCGTGATCGATCATTGCAAATGTGTGTTGTAGACCTACTGTTAAGAATGGTGCTCTTTGCAAGTCCGTATTTTACGTACTTCTCCTCTTCATGAGTAAGGTAGGATGATAACTTCAGATCTTTGTATCTTCTTGGAACATCTGTATGTTGCTTCAGCTAATCGTCTATGTGCTTCTGATTATCGAAATGGGTGTTCCCTTTGATTGTCTGAGAATTATTCTTGTTTGTCCAAGTCGTAGTAGCATTATGAGTCGCGAAACTCATCAGAATCTTCTTAGTACTCTTCGTACTATGCACTTTTCTTTTCGTACAATCGATTGTAGCAAAGTTTGCAGGTAGTTGGTTCCCTCCTTCATTTGTACGAGGTCCTTTCCCGTTTGTATGAGAAGATTTACCCTTATTCTTCTGCCACTCATCGTGAGTTCGTTTATAGACATGCTTAATGTTGTTCCTTCGGAACACCTTATTGTTGTCTGCAAGTGCTTCTTGTACCTTCCGTAGGATAGCTTCATCTATCTTCTAATTCCATGGTCATAGGAAGTCCATGATGTAGAGACATTCCTTCCATTGATGCTTTTCGTCGCATAGGCATGGTGGAAACTCGCGCTTTCTTCCACCTCCATTTCCATTACCATCCTCACTCTGTGTTTCGCCTTGATGATTGCGGTTTTATAGGGTAGGGTCTCTGCCTACAAAGACAGCTTGCATTGTCCAAGCCTTCTTCCGAGCAGCCGTATTCTTATGGTATGTTCGGAATTGCGATATAATGTCTCGGAGTGAAATTTCGTCTCCACGCGCGATGTGCGTATCCCATATGTCTGCAAAATTTGGCTTGATAGCTGAGATTGAATTAAGGAAGGCCTTAACGGGTCAGTCCTTATGCATTTCAGGGAGTTCGGCTTGCATGCATTTTCAGTAGAGCGTTTCCTACTCAAAAAGCCACGTTTCCATTTCGCGACCCTTTGGATTTTGAAGCCTTTGCCACTGATCCTTTAGATCCATCTCACGTATAGTATCTGATGGTGCGTATATCTCCATTAACTTTACCATAATGAAGTATGGGTGTAACTCATGGTATGTGATGTCTCGAGCACCTCGGGTTATCGTCTGTTGTATCTCTTTTCGGATCGTGTTAAGAGCCTTCAAGTTCTTCTCAAATCGTCGATTCTCCTCTTCATACACAGACATCTCGTAACGGAGAGTCTCCCTCTCATCGGTAGTAAGAGGTGAGTCATCGCTCACTTCTACTACTACCTCATATTCATTCGTATGATCATCTTTTGGGTTCGTACGAACGGTAGGACTAACGTAGGTCGTGGCGTAAGCAGCTACATGGCGTAAGCGGCTATTCTAAATACCCCACCAAAATCCAGGCCAAACCACCAAACCACCAGCTCAGAAAATCGAAAATTAGAATGGTCAGACGGAGGAATAACCAGGCTCAAGAGCTTGATTTGCGACTTTCTAAAGCAGTTCTAGGAATTCAAACCAAAAAATTTAAATCTGCAAATGCTGCAGCTATTGCATTGAGCCTACGACCTGATACTGTGCGAAGACGCCTACGTGGTATACCAACGCGTAAGGAAGCGCGACAACAACAACAGCTCCTGTCAAAAAATCAAGAACAGACCCTTTTAAAGTGGATTAAGCAGCTTACAAGCAGTGGCTATGCTCCTAGCCACTGGATTTTAAGAGAGGTAGCTGATGAAGTGCGCACAAATAGGTGTCGCATTTACCAAAGTCGTGGCATACAACAACAACAACAACAACAAACTCAACAATTACAACCACAACTACAAGCTCAAATTCCTAAGTTACCACTTGGGCAAGACTGGGTTCCGCGATTCATTCAAAGGCATCCACAACTACGTGTTAAGCTAGGACGCAGAGTTGAGGCACAAAGGATGAATGGGGTCACAAAGCAGGTGTTGAAGGCGTGGTTTAACGCGTACAAGAGCCTCATAACAGAGCAAAAAATCGAAAACTACAACACCTATAACATGGATGAGACGGGGTTTTCAATTGGTACAATGCAATCTACACGAATTATAGTCGACTCTACACTTAGGACGCGTTTTCAGGCACATCCAGGAAGGCAGGAATGGGTGTCTGCTGTTGAATGCATCTGCATGGACGGAACAGCTATTAACCCCCTCATCATCTTTAAGGGCTAGAATGTCCTACAGAGCTGGATTCCGAAGGAGGTTATAAGCAAATGGCACTTCTCTACAAACACAAAAGGATAGACAAGCAATCTTCATGGATTAGAGTGGCTAAAACGCGTTTTTGAGCCCTCTACAAGAGCAAAAGCAACACAAAATGGACAGCTACAACAAAGGCTCCTTATTTGCGATGGCCATGATAGCCATATAAGCGGAAACTTCATATCACACTGCATACAGAATCGAATATCACTCCTTATAATACCTCCACATACATCTCATGTGTTACAACCACTTGATGTTGCAATTTTTGGACCTTTGAAAAAACACCTTACAACTGCTCTCTCTCACCTAAATGAGGCGCAGCTACTACGTATACAGAAGTCGGAATGGATGGATGCATACATACAAGCAAGAGCAGCTGCTTTTTCAATTTTAAATATTAATTCTGCTTGGAGAGGGAGTGGGCTACAGCCATTTCAACCACAGACAGTCATTCGGGCAGCGACGCTTCCTATTACTACAACAGATGTAGCGACAGAACGGCCACATACTCCTACAGAGCATGACATTTTTGAGAAAGTATTTCTAAACAGCAGTCCTCCAGATTTCAATACCCTCCAAAAAGCGAATTCTATGCTCTCAAAGGCCTTAAATCAAGGTGTTTTGAACACTCCTACAAAGCGATATATCCACAAGTTAGCAGATGAGACAGAGAAGCTTAACACACGCCACATACTACAGCAAAGAGAGACAGACAACTTGCGCTCAATTATCCAGAAGCGCAGGGAACAGAATAAGGGCAAAAGAGCAGTTTTGAAGGGTCAATTCCACATCTCTACAGAGGAGTTGCGGTCGCAAGTAGCAGAAGCAGAAGCAGCAACAACAGCTACATCACAAAAGTCGAAAATATCAACAACACCACAAGTTATCACATCAATAATTGATCTAATTGATGATGAGAGTGAGGAGGAGCAATTTGATAGCGATTTAGATGAATTAGCATTGTAATAATTGATTTATTTGCGATTTTCTAAGCTGATGGTTTGGTGGTTTGGCCTGGATTTTGGTGGGGTATTTAGAATAGCCGCTTACGCCATGTAGCCGCTTACGCCACGACCTACGTTAGCTGATAGCTCATCATTGTCATTGTCCTCATCGTCATTGCCTACAAACTTTCGCGTTTGAGTTTGACGGATTTTTGGTCGCTTCGCCTTAATAGTTAATGGACTTATTCTCGTTGGCTTTTCTAGATCCTCGATGTATTACGCATCAAGTTCTAGATTTATCTACTCCCATATATCATGGGCTAATGCAGCTGTCTTCACCTGTTCCACCTAATCGTCTTAATCCTTCGACTTCGCGAGTATGATCATGGTAGGGGTGTGTGGCGACATTTTGTAAGAGTTGGTTTTTACGTGTACTCTCATTCCACGGAGTTGTTCTAGTGACTTTCTGTCACTATCCTGTCGAAGCTATCATGAGCTTAAGCCGGGCTCATAACTGTTAGCTTTTGCGGCTCTAGGTTCAGGAGGAAAAAACTTGTCTATTTCTGAAGGTCTCTGCTACGTTCGTACGAAGGGTTTTCCTTTCGTACAAACCTACTAGCGTACTAATCTACACATGGTCTTGGTTATCACGTGGTTTTTACCTTCTACAACCCGTGTCCTAGGTTACCACGTGGTTGTGCTGTTGTTGTGCACACCTGCACATGTTCTGAGTTATCACGTGCATGTTTGTGTGCTTGTTTACACGTGACTCTCCTGTCACGTGCGTTGCCACTCCAACAATAGCAAAGAGAGACAGATAACTTGCGCTCAATTATCCAGAAGCGCAGAGCACAGAATAAGGGCAAAAAGAGCAGTTTTAAAGGGTCAATTCCACATCTCAACTAAGAAGTTGCGGTCGCAAGTAGCAGAAGCAGAAGCAGCAACAACAGCTACATCGCAAAAGTCGAAAATATCATCAACTCCACAAGTTACGACATCTATAATTAATCTAGTTGATGATGAGAGTGAGGAGGAGCTATTTGATAGTGATATGGATGAATTAGGATGGTAATTAATGAATATTTTCGATTTTTGAAGGTGGCGGTATTTTGATGGGGTGGTCGTGACCCCACTAACGTAAGTCGTGGCGTAAGCGGCGACATGGCGTAAGCGGCGATTCTAGCTACCCCACCAAAATCCAGGACGGAACCACCCAACCAAAATCCAACCACCCAACGATGCTCATACTACTACAATGGTCAGACGGAGGAATAAACAGGCTCAAGAGCTTGATTTACGACTTTCTGAAGCAGTTCTAGGAATTAAAACTAGAAAATACAAATCTGCTCAAGCTGCGGCTATTGCTTTGAACCTAAGACCCGATACTGTGCGGAGACGCGTACACGGTATACCAACACGAACAGAAGCGCGTCAACAACAACAACTCCTATCCAAAAATCAAGAAAAAACGCTTTTAAAGTGGATAAAAGAGCTTACAAGCAGTGGCTATGCTCCTAGCCACCGGATTTTAAGAGAGGTAGCTGATGAAGTGCGTACAAATAGGTGTCGCATTTACCAAGGTCGTGGCATACAAACCCAACTACAAACCCAACCTCAAACTCAACAACCTCAACTTCAAATTCCTAAGTTACCACTTGGGCAAGATTGGGTTCCGCGATTTATTCAAAGGCATCCTAACTTACGTGTTAAGTTAGGACGCAGAGTTGAGGCACAAAGGATGAATGGGGTCACAAAGCAGGTGTTAAAGGCATGGTTTGACGCATACAAGAGCCTCATAACAGAGCAAAAAATCGAAAACTACAACACCTACAACATGGATGAGACTGGATTTTCAATTGGGACAATGGAATCTACACGAATTATAGTCGACTCTACACTCTGGACGCGTTTTCAAGCCCATCCTGGCCGGTAGGAATGGGTCTCTGCTGTTGAGTGCATCTGTATGGATGGCACAGAAATCGCCCCCCTCATCATCTTCAAGGGCCAGAATGTACTACAAAGCTGGATTCCAAAAGAGGTCATTAATAAATGGCACTTCTCTGCAAATACAAAGGGATGGACAAGCAATTTACATGGATTAGAGTGGCTAAAACGCGTTTTTGAGCCCTCTATAAGAGCAAAGGCAACACAAAATGGACAACTACAACAGAGGCTCCTTATTTGTGATGGTCACGATAGCCATATAAGTGGAAGCTTTATATCATACTGTATTCAAAATCGAATATCGCTACTTATACTACCTCCTCATACCTCACATGTGTTACAACCACTTAATGTTGCAATTTTTGGACCTTTGAAAAAACACCTCACAACTGCTCTATCGCACCTTAATGAGGCACAACTACTACGCATACAGAAGTCAGAATGGATGGAGGCATACATACAAGCAAGAGCAGCTGCTTTTTCAAATATAGCTTCTGCTTGGAGAGGGAGTGGGTTACAGCCATTCTAGCCACAAACAGTCATACGTGCAGCTACGCTTCCTACAACAGACACAGTATTAGAACGGCCACATACTCCAACAGAGCATGACATTTTTGAGAAGGTATTTTTGAACAGCAGTCCACCTGATTTTCAGACACTCCACAAAGCAAATACAGTTCTCTCTTCTATGATAAGTCGTGGCATTCTCAATACTCCTACAAAGCAGTACATTCATAAGTTAGCAGATGAGACAGAGCGGCTTAATACATGCAATATCCTTCAACAAAGAGAGACTGATAACCTACGTTCAATTATCCAGAAGCGCAGAGTACAGAATAAGGGCAAGAGAGCAGTTTTGAAGGGTCAATTCCACATCTCTACAGAAGAGTTGCGGTCGCAAGTTGTAGAAGCAGAAGCAGCAACAGCTACATCACAAAAGTCGAAAATATCAACAACACCACAAGTTATCACATCAATAATTGATCTAATTGATGATGAGAGTGAGGAGGAGCAATATGATAGCGATTTAGATGAATTAGCATTGTAATAATTGATTTATTTGCGATTTTCTAAGCTGGTGGTTGGGTGGTTCCGTCCTGGATTTTGGTGGGGTAGCTAGAATCGCCGCTTACGCCATGTCGCCGCTTACGCCACGACTTACGTTAGTCATGTGCATTGCTACTCTAACACCACCTTACATCTTATAACTTAAATTATCCATGTGTTAGCTTTATGGGGTTTAAGCTTAGAAAAAACATGTCTATTTGTAAATGTTGGCTTTTGCAGCTCTAGGTTCAGGAAGAAAAAACTTGTCTATTTCTGAAGGTCTGTTCTACATTCGTACGAAGGGTTTTCCTTTCGTACGAACCTACTTGATAGCGTACTATTCTACACATGGGCTAGGTTATCACGTGGTTTTTACCTTCTATAACCTGTGCTCTGAGTTATCATGTAGTTGTGTAGTTGTTGTGCGCACCTACACGTGTTCTAGGTTATCACATGCGTGATTGTGTGCGCACTTGTTTGTTTGTGTACACGTGACTTCCCTGTCACGTGCATTGCCACTCCATCAGTAATGTAGGTCATGGCGTAAGCGGCTACATGGCGTAAGCAGCTACATGGCGTAAGCGGCTAGTTGAGATGTGGAATTGTCCCTTTAAAACTGCTCTTTTACCCTTATTCTGTGCTCTGCGCTTCTGGATAATTAAGCGCAAGTTATCTGTCTCTCTTTGCTATAGTATATGGCATGTATTAAGCTTTTCTATCTCATCTACTAACTTATGAATATATCACTTTGTAGGAGTATTAAGAACACCACCACGACTTATTGTAGTAGACAGTACTGTATTTGCTTTATGAAGTGTTTGAAAATCAGGTGGACTGCTGTTTAGAAATACTTTCTCAAAAATATCATGCTCTATAGGAGTATGTAACGTAAGTCGTGGCGTACTGGCGGGAATGGCGTACTGGCGGTAGTGGGGTTAGGACCACCCCATCAACAGCTTTAAGAAAAAATCAATTCAATTTCTACAGCCCTAATTCATCTATATCATCATCAGAAAGCTCCTCTTCGCTCTCTTCACTCTCTTCTTCACTCTCATCATCAATTAAGTCAATTATTGATGTGATAACTTGCGGTGTT
>KV454834.1:0-17419 GCA_001662585.1 Pseudogymnoascus sp. WSF 3629
CAGAAAGATCTCAGACGAGTCACTCATGGAGCGCTTAAGCATACAAAGGCGGATATGCAAGTAATTAACACATACGACCATAGACTCAAGAGAACTGGGCATCCCGTCCGCTCTGCCATACATAACCTTGAGATCGGTGGATTAGTAGTTGGGTGGGTGACCACCAGCGAATACCCACTGTTGTATGTTTTTGTCTTTTTTATAGATTTACCTCCTCCTTGGTGGCGTGGCAGATTTGCCGTGTCCACACCTTGTTTCGCCCGCGGATTCCCAGCAAAATATAGACACTTGATGGCTTCTGTTGGGGATATTTGAGAACGGTGCCGCAGCCTTGAGCCTACCGTGGGGATAGCCAAGCAATTACCCGAGGAATACAGTATAAATCGGGGTTTTATCCCACCGTAGAATAGGTAGTCGAATTGATCCGTTTGAATCCCTCCAACAGCTTCCTCATCAGTTGCGTATCACGTAAAATATCATGTTCGTTCAACACGGAGGAGCTGCATTAGTTGTATTCCGCTAGAAGGACATCCTAGTATTTACACTACATACTTGCAGAATGAAGACAGAAGGCGAAGGCTACAGAGGGTCTCGGAATGGACAATGTCACAAGGATCAGTTGTTCAAGGTATATTTTTTTCGTCTCTAAGTCTAATTTCGTGTACCATCTCCACGTGATTCTTGAAAAGGATAATGTTGTTAAGAAGTAGCCCTTTGGCCTTGCAAACTAGATGGTAGCATTCATACTTTCCTACTATCCTCTTTTCTAAATGCCTCTTAACATAGTCTATTATCTTGTTAGGTTTTGAGAATTTGCACATCTACCTATTATAACTCTATTAATCGTTACTAATATAGAATATATACTAAGTTTTCTTACACTTTAGAGGGAAAATATTAGGAATAGGCGATTCTTCCTTTAGCATAGGGGACCCTTTAACAGAAGATGCTAATAATGATTTGTTTACCTAAGACTTAGGACACTAGACTTCTTAGTAACGAGATAGTACAACCATTATGTTAATGGCACTAATCTGTTACATTATAATGTCATGTAGATTAAGATCCTTTAAGAGGTTATATATGATTTCTTAAAGCTAGGTCCTTTCTAGTAGCTAGTGCTTAATAACAAGCTTAACATACTTAGGTATCATGACTCTAACCTTCTTAATGATCTTCTTAAGTTCTTTATTATGGATATAGTAGAAGTAGTCCTAGTAGTACTCCTTCTTAAGCTCTTGCTTAAGCGTCTTTGTTACTATAGCAATCTGTCTATTTAATTAATAATATTCTTTACTAGCTTCTATTCTAATTAAACCCTAAACAAATGCATGTCTATATAAATGCTTAAGCTCTAAGTAAAGCTCTTACTACTTAAGCTTAAGCTATACTAGCTCTAGATTAGGTAGTAGGGCATTATGAACCTTATTAGGTACTGTCTAAGGCACATAGGGATCATAAGTAAGACTTATGTACATGAAGGCCTAGAGAAAGCTAGAATTAGTAGGCTAGTCTAGTACTACATCTTAAATGATAAACCTAACTTTCTCATTATTATATAATCTATAAAAGGTGCTAGTCTAGGGATTATGTCTTAGTATCTAGTTATAAACTACTATTATTATAGCCCCTATATACTTGTTAGTTAAAGTAAACTATGATTAATAGGAAGTTTACTATTAATAGCGTTTCCTATGCCTCTATGAAAACAGTAGCTTGTTAACTTCTACTTAAAACTAGTTGCCTAGCTAAGATGATTAAGGTAATAAGCATAGGTTAAGTAGCATAGAGCCTTCTACTCTAACATATAGAACATATTACATATATATATAGCTTAATAAAATATAGGTCTTTTAAGCATCTCTAGCTTCTAGTGAATTAATATAGCTTTTATAAGGTGCTATAGATGACTTATAAAGAAAGGTTCTATGTATAACAACCCTTTAACTTTAATTACATCATCCTTTATTATGATAGTTAAGACATAGCTAATAGGGCAAAGTATAGGAAGGGCTTCATTATAAAAGAGGAAAGTTATGCTAAAGTTATGAAGTTAGTTAGGATAAGGTAGAGGGATTATGAAGGGACATATGGTTTTAGTTTCCTATTAGCACCTTTATAATAGGAGAACATGATCTCTATTCCTAGGAGGTCTCATTCTCCCTCTATAGGGTTCTAAACAATCTAAGATAGATATCCTCATAGTATAAACTCTTATATTCCTATTCTATAGTGTTAGGATTAAAGTAATCATCATTATATTTAGTATCGTTTTTATTATCCTATAGCTCTTGCCATTAATAATTTAGCTTATCTAATCCTTCTCCCTTATCTATATACTTATCTTCATCTAAGTCATTAATAGCATCCTAGACTTCTATATATAGGCATTTATAAGAGGTAGTCTTTCTACTTATATACTTTAAGGCATTAGCTAGCTTAGTAGGTTAACAACCTATATAGATAGACAGGAGAAGTATAGTTATAAGCATTAACTATTAGTCCTTAGTTAGAAATATAGAAGTATCCTAATCCTAGAGGTAAGTGAGGAGGAGAAGGATATCGTCTACTCCTAACACTAGTTTAGCCTTCATTATCTATCTAAGTTTGAATTCATCTACTAAGGTCACATCTAGATACTATAATCTCAGTCGCGAGGTATGCCGCGCGGGGTTTGGCGCCCTCCCAATCGGGCAACGCGCGTACACAGGCCTGCCGCCGCTTTCGAGTTCTATAAAAGGACCACTCCCTCCCCCAACTCTGTCCCTCTCCACCGTCGCTCCTCCCTCCCAACTTTCTCGCACCTGCTGCGCTCATCGTGCGACGTTTGGCCCCCTCCGCCCCCTCCACACTGCATGGCCCCTCCTAACGGATCCCCCTGCTCGGCCTCGCTGCAGCTGAAAACCCGCAGTGGCACATAAACGCTTCGCAGAGCCACAACCTCAATTTACACCCTCCGATGACTGCCCCTTCCATGCCACCGAGCTCTTTGCGATGGCAACGAGCCCTTTGAGCGTCTGGTTGTCGGATCGGTTAAGATGCGAGAACAAGCTGAGCTGTGTTCCGCTCGACCTGCCTCTCTTGCGCCCTTCCTCGTCGCTGCGCACATCTGAAGCCTCTTGCGACTGTGGCATACGCAATCTGCCTTGAGAGTGCCTTGCGCGATGACCTAGTCAATCGCAAAAATGCCTCGCGGTGACGTAGCCGGCCTTTGTGTAGACCGCTGCGCAGCACATTTTGCGACGTTGCGAGTTACAGGCACTGGCAGCGACGTCTGCCTCAGTCTTGGCTGATCTTCGAGAGAAGGGCCGATCTGAGACCGAAGCGGAGATCCCTCTCGAAGGCCATTGCGACCGCAACTTCCCTGTGTTGCAGGTTGTTGCCGTTCACCTTCGTTTCGAGGCGCTCATTCGGGAATATTACTGGGATTGCAGACAAATGGATACAGAGAGTGGACAATCATTGGAGTCAGGCAGGCAGTGTTGTCTGACCTCAGATGCCGCTCTATCCGGCCTTTACAGGGTTGGTTGGGGCTTGCAAACCGATCGCCTTCACAACATGTACAGTCTGGATATAGTTCCTCCTTTTGGCAGTAGAGGGGCCGACTGTAGCGCTATACTTTCAGCTGGAACTCAGACTCCGCTCTTGAGACCAGTCCAATTGCAACAGCCCAATCACCAGAAAGCCTCGGACTACGACGTGTAGTTGATGGAATCGGGATTAAGCATGTGGCGGAAAGTTCACTGCCTGGCTGCAGAGCACAGAAAGGATGAGATGACACGGAGCGTGAAGACCAGGGAAGCAAAAGGGCTCGCGGATTCCAGCGAGTCCACAGAGCGGAGCGACCGTCCGAACCTATATATAAGCTCCTTCATTCCGCTCGAAAGACTCGTTTTAAAGACCATTCTCCCAATCAGTGTCCTACTCTGTTAGGCATAGCTACCGTGAACATGAACGTTGTTGAATTCTATAAGCCCAATCCCGCATTGAAGGCCTCACACGCTCAGCTGACGAGGCCGGCGTTGAACAAGCACCTACCGTCTCTACAACCCAGCATATCACCACCTGCAGGCTCAGCAGGTTGGCCACAAGGCTCTTACGATCGCAGCACTTCAGATGGTTTTGCAAAAGTATGAGTACAACGCGCCGTCATCAGTCAATTTACCATCGTTGCTCAGATGTATGATAAGACTCATATTGTCGCAAGTAGAGTCAATAGAGTCCCAAAAAGATATTGATATGGCTTTAGCTGTCGATCAACTATGCAAGCTTTTTGAGGGTGGTGTGTTCATCTATTCGACTTGGTTTTCTCGTATACTTCAGCTGACATTTCACAGGCTCGACACAAGCACAGAGATCAAGCAAGCAAGTGGATGACAAAATCAAGTTGTGGACAATACAAGAGCTAGATTGGTTTTCAAAGAATGCGTACAATCTCTCCCTGAAATACAGCACCGAGTGGCATCCAGAACAAATTCTACGTATTATCCAGACCTGCATGAAATTCACGGGAATTTATCCAGAGGACATTGACAAGACCACATCAAACGATATAACCCACCGCCACATCTTCTGTGACTTTCTCGCCGTCTTCTTACTGGTCGCTCTCGCTCGTGCAGAAGATAGCATCGAGGCCCAGTTGCAGGATTACCTCCAGCTCAGGAAACACGTAGAAAGTTTTGATACTCGCCTTCAATCAATTCTCGACGTTCTCGAGGAAGGTCCACAACAAGACCTCCTGAGGAAACTAGCAACGTTACTCGTGTATGACTTTGAAGCCGCTATCCGCCTCAAAGCATGGGACGATCTCACGGAAGTGATCCTCAAAGCCGACTATTGTAAAAGTATGAAAGTGTACGAGCAAATGTCTGACATGCTCCTCTCGGAGCCAAGTATTCCAGTCACAAGTAAGTCCATTTCTTTCGCGTCCGTATCCATCAGCACATTAACGCTCACAGTCCTCGTCCCTGCACTCAAACGAATCACTAATGAATCTTGGTCCCTCGAGGCCTTTGACATCACCAAGCTTTCACGGTATATGCGGTGTCTCTTCCGCCTTGGGATATCCTCTGGCGATGGGCCATTGGCTGAGAACCTGCTTGACCAGGTTACAGAATTGGCAGGCTCGGCGGATGACAGCGAGACTCCATATCCGATGGAGGAGCTGGAGTATGTGGCCACGACTGCATTTAACCGTGCGGTGGATTACTATTGCACTGGAGAGGATGAGGCCTGTAGGAGGTGGGCCGGTAAAGCAGTCGGAGTAGCGGGATTCTGCGCGAATGGAGGAGGGTTGAGGAGTCCGTTACAGGAGAAGCTGGTGGGGTTACAGTTTGGTAGAGAGGAGAGATAAGAGCCGTAAAAGGCTATAAGCTTATGAGCTATGTGCAATATGATCTTGGAGGTTGGCTCATTTATCCTGATGCTATTTATTATTGCAAACCAATTTCTAGATAAATCAATATGCACATGCTTCCTCGGAAACCACCTTGAGCAGTACTTCTGGTGCTAATATTATGCATTGCAATCGCTAATCTCGGTACAGAAAGCCAAACATCATTTTGCGGTTGAACCTGACTGATATCAGTACCAGAGGCGACGCCGAGGCTAGCCTGTCACAGATACAGACTCAAATGATGATTTTGAAGGAGTGTACGCCTCATACTAACGGATATTGAGGATTCTTGAGTGTTGATCAACGTGTTGATTAACTGAGTGTGTAAATATTGAGGCAGTAAGCTAGAAAACGGGTCCTGCCGCAACACATCCAGACGAAACCTCTTTCAAATCCTCACGACACCTTCTGGGCCTGTTCCCGTAGAACGGTGCACAGAGAGAACGTCGTCGTCCAAGTCGTCAACTATGTGGAGGTACCAACTGCGATGCTGCTCTGCCTTTTCGCTGATGGGTTTGTGCTCGATGTAAAGCTCCAAAATATTCATTGGGAAGATTTAAAGGATATCCCGAAGATATTGATCGAGTCTCCTTTGTGCATCTTGTCCAATCTGGGCTGCTTCCTGAAACCGATCCTCTTGCACGAGCAACTGCTGCAACTGCCACATCTCACATATGACCTGCGGATCTGCTACACCCTGTCCATACTCGCGAAGCGCAATGGTATTGTTCAATCTTTCGATGATAACGCCGCTATTGACCTCGTTATCTATATCGATCTCCATCAGGACCTTCATCACATATGCAAGGATCCGGGCATGCAGACGAGGTACTTTGCCCTGAACATTGACAACAGCATTCCGCCTGCCATTGTCAATCTCGTCCGTACCTTCGCTGCTTAGTTCGTTTTTTATCCCCTCCCTATCATCAAGAATTCTACTCTTAATCAAGGCCGACAGGACACGAAACCTGGAGCTCGGCTCGAGGTAGTCCCATCTACTTCTCTCATGAATGGCGTCAATACTCTCGGTCTTGATAATCTCGTAATCAGCGGGCAGACCACTACTGGTATCGGGTGTAGCTTCTACAGAAGCATAAATGTGCCCTGCACCATCCTCCATAGCTCTGACCGGAACTTTGCTTATCACCCGCGAGAACCATGAATCAGTGTCACGCAGCTTGTTTCGTGCAAGCTTGATCAGGACCGAGTCCCATATGAGCCGGTAGTACAAGAGCAGGAACCGTTCGTTCAAGTTACTGAGGACGATCTCGGCATTTAGTAACCAGCCCTGCTCCAGAACCTCCAGTAGCTTCTGCATTACGCCCTCCGGATATGTCCTGTATAAGCTCCACAGACTGTGCAGCATTCGAACAATCGAATGTTGATCAGAGTAGTGGCTGCGAGCAAGGCGAAGGAGATGAATGAGTATCATCTCAAATAATTGGGCCTGCTTGGACTGAACGATACTGTGCAGAATTTCCAACAAGTTCCAGATGAACACGGGGCCTTCTAGCATGAGTATTTCCTCGACCTGGAGGAATGCCTTACGCGCTAGACGTCCTGCGAGCAGCCCCTGGTCCCGCCCGAGAAGCTCCGCTATGAGCTTGAATGAAAAGCTTGTCTGCTCGGCGTCGTAGGGTTCTGTGTGCTCTGTGTACGGGAGTAGCAGAGACAGCTGAGTGCTTCCCTCTGCGGGGGTGTTATGTGACTGTCCCACTGCTTCGAAGAAGGAAGATGACCAGGTGCGTATGCTTGTAAGAAGTATCACGTTTACCATATCGAGGCGAGCAGTCTCAGGCGTCAGGGGAATTAACGTCCCCTTTATCCGGTCACTAAGTTGATATGCATTTGAAACATCGCGAGCCCGCCGCATATTCTTGTAGAGCCCCCATTTGGTGAATCGATTCTTGTACATTTGGGGTCTTCCATTGAATTTTATGTTAGCTTTTCTCGGAGACGATGGACCACATGCAGCATAGAGGATGTATGGGTACAGATATGGCCTAGCCATGGAGAGGGTGGAGGGTTGGGGGCAGAGGGAATCTCACGTGGCGTGGAAATTGTACTTCTCCTCCATATGCCTCATGACGTATCGAAGCTTCCGTCGCTGATGCATGTACAGCTGCAGGATATGTGGATAGACAGCCTCCCATTCCGCCTCGCTGTGCTGGGTATCACGACATGGTTTGGTTGAGGCCGTCTCGCGCCCATCGCCCAGCTTCGGTGGCCGGCAAGCCAAAGCGGCTAGGCGTGCCGTGTGCACTGAGGCCATGAGGCGTATCCGTCCCCAGACTATAATGCAACGGAGAGAAGGAGAGGAGATAGTCGGGACAATCAGTTCCGCCGCGTCCTACCTTTAGAAATCCGAGATGCCGCGGGCGCATCGGTGATGGTAGTTGACCGAGCCAGTCCAGCGCCCAGACAACGGTGGCTGAGTGATGGCCAATGAACTGCCCGCGAAAAGTTTAGCTGCCGTTGGGTGGGCGCGGGGCGGCGACCAATGAACTGCTCGCAAAAAGTTCCCGGTGCAGGTATCCAATTTGGGATCCCTTGTCGACGTCAGCCATCATGGAAACGCCAACTTTATACTGAGAGATCCGCCACGGGCCATCCGAGCAGCAAATCACGAAGAGAATAAAAGTTTCCTATGCGGTTGACTCAGTTTCATGGAAATTCTGTGGATTTGTCGCTCAAAATGCTTACGTCCGATCCTAAGACCGAGGATACGGGTCTATAAATGACGCGCACCACGCCTGATTTCAAGCACAATGAAAACCATCCATATCAACATCTCGGCATCCTTCTCTTAGTTATTTGAGCATCAACGCAACTCAACTTGCATCTATCGATACCCGTTGACCTATTTCTCGGCTTCTACGCTGTACTAAAGTCTATCGATCCGACTGAAAGACAGTCTGTTTGCTTGATTTTTGCTTGATTTCAGCCATGTCTGCCAATATGGAAGATAGAGCCTCCTGGGAGGCAAGCTTTCCCGGTATTGTTTGGAAGCAGGTTTTCCACCGTGTGCCTCAAATTCCATCACATATCGACTTGCACGACAAGGTCGCCGTCGTGACTGGGTCTAGCACAGGTCTCGGGTTCGAGTGCGCACGTCAACTCCTGCAATTGCGGCTCTCGCACCTCATCCTTGCCGTTCGGTCTCAGTCCAAAGGCGAGGCCGCCTTGTCTACGCTACAAGCCGAGTTTCCAAAAGCTCACATCGAGGTCTGGATGCTCGACATGGAGTCTTACGAATCAGTACAGGATTTCGCTTCCCGTTGCGAGAAGCTAGACTGCCTTGACGTTGTCATACTGAATGCCGGATGCGGCAAGATGCAATTTTCGCGCTGCGGCGGCGATAATGGTCGTGAAGTAACACTGCAAGTCAACTATTTGGCCACCATGCTACTTACCATCCTCCTCATCCCTATTTTCAAGGCGAAGGCCGCAGCTGGCGAAAATCACGGACAGAGTTCTCGCTCTCCAGGGCGAATAACTATCGTCGGCTCAGACATGGCATTCTGGGCAAATATGAAGGAAACCTCAGGAAGCATGCTTGATGCGATAAGCAGCCCGCAAGATTTTGATGGGATGAATCAGTACTCTATAACAAAGTTGCTGTTGCCTACGTTCGTGTCAAGGCTAGTTGAAGTCGTGAGTGCCGACGACTGCATCATCAACATCGTCAACCCTAGTGGAGTGAGAGGTACGCAGCTCATGCGTGAAGCAACAACCATACTGCCACGACTGATTGTATACACATCTGGGGTGCTTTTGGGACGAAATCTTCAACACGGGACGAGGCAGTACTTACACTCTGCACTGGTGCTTGGTAAAGAGAGCCACGGTTCATTTTGCGACTGGGAAATCAGACCGTGAGTTTCCGGGCTGAGCTTATGTGTTGTTGTCATTGCTAACAGTTAGGATTGCAGATATCCTCCTTTTGTGTATACTGAAGCTGGCCGCCGAATGACTGCTAAGCTTTGGGATGAGACTTTGAAGGAGCTCCGATTTGCAAACGTGGAGACTCTGCTTGAAGGTAAAGGACATTAAACCCGTGTCAGAGGTGCATACATAGTTGATTATCTAATTACACGTGACTGGATGGGGCGAGCTTACTCTCCTGGTGCTCCAACTCCGACCAGTTAGCATGCTGTTGAAGCATGAACAATGAACCAGAATAGAGCGAGTCAAATATGGCTTCCCTTCGCCCCCAAGAACGGCCCGGGAGATGCCTACGTCGGCTTTAATGAAGGATATTGGAAAGATATAGAGCGTTATTTCATTATTACTGTATACTGTTGTGTTATTTTATAGAAGTAAATTTAGACTAATACTGAAAGCAAATATCGAGAGAAAAGATCTAATACAGGCCTGACAAAATGTTCCGAAACAATCTGACCGAGTTCCAGAGGTTGATTCCTAAAGAGAAGCTTCCCCGCATATCTAGGTGAGATATAGCACCCTGCAGGCTGCTTAAATTGATTTTTATTGGAACTGCTCCTTTGTGAATTTATCTTGATCAGTATCTAATGAAATACCGCCGAAATTTAAAGTTTGTACCTTTGTGTCTTAGGTGTTACGTTTTGTTAGGAGTAAACATGAGAGTCATTTGCCGCTTTTCGACCAGTAAAACTTAAGGGGTCGTCTAATTCTTTATTGAAAACCGCATTTATATCCATTGATATTGTGATTAAGTAGACTATAGCTAACGAAGCCAAAAAGATATTGGATCGGCGACCTATTACTCTTAATCGGGTGCGGCATTACGATCTTCCCGTATACCTGAAACGAACAATTCCAAGCTTTCACTCATCAGCTTAGTGGCCTCGCTGCTAGCCAGTCTTCCCGTCGCCCAAGGCGCGAAGGCCTACCCCCCACTACCGACATGGAAGTGCACTACCTCAGGAGGCTGCGTGCAGCAAAACACCTCCGTGGTGCTCGATGCGGACTCTAAGTTTGCTCAGGGTGCTGCTGGCTCAAGAACGGCGGCAGACTACGCAGCTATGGGAGTTTCTACCTCAGGAGATGCGGTGACCTTATATCACTACGTTCAAAGTGGCGGCACACTCAACGCTGCTTCACCGCGCATCTACCTCCTGGACGAGAGCGGAGAATACGTTATGATGAGCCTCCTGGTACCTTGGGACGACCAGAAATGCCTTCTGATTTAGCGAGAGGTAGAGGGTTCGTAAAGCAGCAACCGCGCCCTGCCAAATTCAGCAGCTCCAACCCCGGGAAGTGGCTTTATTCTATAAAGGATTACTTCTTAAAGTATATATAGCTATACCTATTAAAGAGTAAGCATTTAGAGCTAATTATAGACTACTTTACTTAATTTATTATAGCTTTCTTACCTTCTAAGATTAAATAAGCTAATAATAGGAAGGAATTTAAGGGAGCTCTCCTTATTCTACTATAGAAGTATGGAATTTAGGTAGTAAATAGAGTACTATAGTTACCTTAAACGTAAGACCTAGTTAAGTAGGCAAATGAGGTTATTAAGAATAAGCTATAGGTATAGAAAATGGATCATAGGTCTATAGAGTAGAAAGATGGGCTACTTAAGGTCATGCTTATAATGAACACCTAAATCTACTCTATAATTAGGTGTGTACTAGCTAAGCTTCTATTCTAAGAGCAGAGCTCTTATATAGATTAGCTTAATAGCTAAGCTTAGAAGGATCTTATAATTAGAGTTAAGTAGGAAGACCTAACTATAGGCCAAATTTTCAAGAGTAAGCTCTAGCCTAAGATTAAGTTAAAAGCTCTCATTAACCTACAGCTCTACTAAGCACTAGAGCCTAGAATTAAGCTCTCTAGCTTAGAGCTTAATTCTAAGCCTAGCTCTAGCTCTAAGCTTAGGATCAAAATAGAGCTAGAGCCTAAACCTAATTCTAAGCTTAGTTATTAAGCCCTACCTTAAGCCTAGGTTTAAGTTCTAGCTTAGCTCTAGGCTAAGCCTAAGTTTATTCTTAAGCTTAAGAGCTTAAGACTTAGAGCTAGGTTCTAGCTCTAGCTTAAGCTAGAGCTTAGAATTAAGCTCTCTATCTCTAAGCTTAATTCTAAGCCTAGCTCTAGCTCTAAGCTCAAGCTAGAGCTAGAGCTAGAGCTTAATTCTAAGCTCTAGCATAAGACCTAGGCCTAAGTACTAGCTTAGCCTAGGACTAAGCTACAGACTACACCTAATTCTGTAATTAAGAAGGCTATAGCAGCTACTTAAAGAGCAAGGGTTTCTATAATATGTAAGTATATAAAGAAGCATGATATTTAGCACTTTAAAGTAAGAGCTATAGTTTCTATAAAGATCCCTTAGCCTAATAGAACCTTAACTAATAATAAGAGGCTATTTACATGAATTCTAGAGGAGCCTTACCCTTATAGATATTAGATTCTTATAGCTTCTAGTATTATATAATGCCTTATACCTATAAAATCACTTAGAGCTATAGAGCAAGCTCTATAAGCTAATATCCTAATTCCTACTTCTATAAAGCAAGTAGCACTAGGGCTTGTAGCTAGAGAGGCTTCTATAAGTACACGGGTTAGGATATCATGTTAATGCAAAGGGATATGTAGTACAAAGCGGTGCTGGTGCTATAAGGAAGCAAAGGAGTGTAGCGTACACTACCATAATGATGACCACAACTATGGTAATTTATTAGGCCTAGCTACTCGTATAGAAATAGCTCTAGTTGAGAGGCCTCGTCAGAAACGAGCACGGGCAGACACAGCAGGAAACGTAGCTATATAGATTAATTGATTACTCTTAAATTACTTATGGTTGGGCCGGCCAGCTCGCGAGTGGGCCGGCCTTAGGCCCATTCGCGAGCTGGAAATCTGACGGTTGGGCCGGCCAGCTCGCGAGCTGGCCGATCTGACGGTTGGGCCGGAACATATATAACTTAACGTGGGGCATGGTGCTCGGCGCCGCGGGTAAAGGGATGAAGAACGAGGATGCGCTTGCTAAGGCCGCCTCAGCGCGTAATGTGATGGACGATTTTCACGTAGGAGCGATGGGCAAGACATCGAATGAAGAGAGATCTACTGGTTCCTGAGTCCTGCGTCTTAAGTCTTGAGTCCTGAGTCCTGAGTCCTGTTCATCAGTTGATGGGAGAAATAGTTACGGCTATCGGCAATGTAATATGCTGTCAACACAATCCTGGTTTGGAAACACATATAGTATGTAAATGAGTAGATAGATGAAAATATAGAACAACAACGAAAAAACAAATAAATAGGACACATAAAAACAAGTTGCACTTCTTAATACGCGGGCCCCTGAGATCAGTTGGCTTAAACTAAGTTCCAGCCTGCCAGTCGTTAATCGCTCCAACTCGGCTTTCCGTGCTTGGATTTAATTGTCAGACTCTTCTTCCCAATGATTCTCGTCATTGTCACACCCCTCTGGCCCCTGTAAGTCATTAGAATTTCTTCAACTTATTTCGAAAGCTAGTTACTCACCGGGCCATTTCCACCATCGGTGTTCTGCAACTCTGGCAAATCATAGATAATCATAGGGAGATCCACATCTCTCGGAGCAGTTATGATGCCAAATTCTTCTATTCCACTAAAGCAGTGGCCCCAGCTACTTTGACCGTAGAATCCAATGATTTTCTCGGATGCTGCCGGCTCTGTACCAGTGTTAGAGGGTTACCTGCGTTAGGGCGAATAGCTTAACTAACCTAGTGTTACAAGAGGAGTATCGTCGTACAAATACCCCCCTTTAAAGCCATTCGAGAGATGGAAGCGCAGGCCGTTTAATTCGTGCCCTCGACCAACTTCAACTTTAATGACTTCAACACCTTCCGGCAAAACAAACTTCTCTGATGCGTGGCCACCTAAACACGTTAATCATTCCAGAGCGACGATATTCCATATGACATCGTTATTTCACATACCAAAATTGTGACCCTGGCCCGCACTATTCCAGCGAGGGCCGCAATGAGTTCTGTGGCCGTCTTCAAAATAGACAACCGCACCATCGAGAAGACAACCTACTCTCGAGTCAATTGCCACTGCTCTTGACACTGGGTAATGTTAGCTTAATCCACACAATGAAGGGGTGAATACTAACATTTTCCATCCTTGCCCTTCTCATTCAACAGGACAGCCCAATCCCATTTTCCATCTTCGGCATGATCCTCGGCTTCTAGATTCGGGGACATGACAGACTTCTTCTGAAGTACGACCGAAGATCCTGGAATGCGGACAAACGACACATTTGAGAATAGCTTCCATACATTGCCAATCTTCCTTGACTTTCCGTTCTTTCCAAGAATATCAAGAGTAAGTGCATCCGTTCGGTCGAATCGGGCTTCAAGGTCGGCCATAGTGAATTGCATTTCTCGGACTGTATTTGTGACAGATAATCCAGGTTCGGGTGTGCCGTTAAACTTTACTTGACAGATCTGAGCGGGAGAGCTAATGACCAATTTCAGGAGGTCTTCTTCGTCATCCTCAACGACAACTAGAGCACTAGGCTCAATTTTCAAATCCTTCACATCAAGTGAAGGATCCATTGGAAGCCAGAAGTGTGGTTGCACGCTGAATGATAATGCATCGCGGAGATCCCACGTAGAGTTATTAATCGTCTTCCCGTGGACAACCGTAGTTCCTTGTGTCTTCCTGGCCGAGCAGTATGATGTGCCTCCAAGGAAAGCCTTAGGCCAGTCTTGTGCATATCCTCTTTCCATTATTCCAGTTGTATGGGGGGCACCAAATGCGTGTCCGACTTCATGCAAGAATGCACCTTGACCAATTGAACATGCTTCCCACATGGTTCCGCACTCATTGTTGTCATTCCCGACGGTGTCTCCGGGGATTGAGTAGTCAAGTAGACTGCTTGCGACTTCTTCTAGAAACCGGGGCCAAGAGTATGTAAGATGACTCCCAAAGACGCCAAGTGAAAGACCTTGAGTGTTCGAGCAACCAAGTGCAGCATGTCCAAGAATGAGATTCTGTTCCGCCGAAAACGTCGAGTCGAGAATCAGTCCCGCAACGATAGGATGGGCGGTGGCCATAAAAGGTCCGCCGTGCTTCTTCAGTGCTTCTTCGAAGTATTTGTGTAAGTCATCTCTCCTCCGGCCCTGTTCATTTTGTTGAGCGACTTGGGCATCGCGGATCTCAGCGACTGTCTTTTCAGACCGTATTAGATGTATCTTCGCAGTAGATGACATTCGAGTTTTAGTAGGGTCTTTCAGAAACTCTCGACTCAATGTCTCATCTGCCCATTCTTCTTCGATGCGGAACGATCGGCGACCAAGGTGCTTGCTTCGCAGGTCTTCCGCTGTTAGAGCTTGCCACATGTACGCAGTCATTCGAAACTTCTTGATTGCTGCATCCAAGTCTGAGTGGGCTGATGAGATAGCTCCCCTCTTATTTGGAGGGCAGTCGATAAGTAGTGATGAGTCCTTTGCTATCATGATAGCCAAGTGAAGTGGTGGAACTTGGAGAAGTGGAACGTAGTTAAGTTCCACCTCGATTGACCGACAATCCGAACTGCCATGATGATGCTCCAACAAGAGAAGGTTGGTCCCAGGTGACAAGATGACGAGCACTTTGAAATGCCCCTCAAAAATCGGCCAATTTTGGACCGGGAATGATTCTTTTCCAACATAGTCTGTGGACTTAACTATGAGGTAGTCGTCGACTGAATCATCCGAGGTACGGCAGGTACCGCTAATTATAACGGCACGCTTCTAGATATCAGCAAGATATGCATTAAAGTGTATTCATCGCAACTTACTTGATGTACTGTTTCTCCATTGGCGATATTATGTAGCACAACCTCCTGACCGTCGATTTGCATTGTCGTGGGGCATTCCTTTCTTTTCTTATTTACAGTCATTGTGGTGATAGTCTGTAATGATACAAAAATCGAGGAGACCAGACGCGTTTTATACTATTCCTCTCGATTTAAAAATAAGGCTTTACGGCCCAGCAAGGCACGTTTATGTCGCGTAGGCACGTGAGAATAGGCAACATCTTGGTATTGGGGTCTGGATCACAGGCTACTCCAGGCTACTCTAGGCTTCCGCGCTAAAAATGGCTTGCTGTGGAATGCTGTGGAGCGCTGAGCACAGGTGCAATTTTAAACGACAAAGGGTCGAAAATGTTACTCTAGGCTTGGCTGCTATTGGCTCGTAGTGGTGACAGCATCATAACGATGTTCAGTAAAATATATCGATGGTTCTAATGAAGAGTAACGGATGTAGCTATGTAGTTTGATTGTTAGGCTACAAATCTTCTTAATATGGCCGCTGCTCTCTATAAGTAGGGTAAGATGGCTGAAAGAAATTAATGACTGAATATTTCTTCAGGATCTTGAAATGGAATCTCTATTACAGAACTTTAAACCCGTTCGTTCGCAGGTTGCAGGACGAAAGTACGATAATGGCTTGCAGGGAAACCTCGTAACCTATTTGGTTTGGGGAAAAGCCATGCCGACCAGAATAGCCGGCTCCTCAACATTATGATGGGCGTAACTCATGATACCAATGGCACCTGGCTCCATCATCATCGTGAACTGAAAAGCCATAGGATAGAGGAGCCATCGTTTTGTGAAGGCGCGTAGGATATGACCGTGAGCAACCTATTTGGAATAGTCTCAGTGATATGGCATAAGGGGATAGTATAATAGACGAGTTCTTACAATCAGAACATCCGCAGGTTGGCCACTTTTTCCGTCCATGTGTGGGGTCTGCAACTTGTAAATCTCCCCGATGAGCCGATCAAGACGCTCCTGCACTGCTTCGGCGGATCTAGATTAAGCAGAGCATATTAAAAAGTTGTTCTCAAGCACTAGCACTTTGCAAGCTTCGCTTTCGGGAGAGGGTGGAATCGACTTACTCTCCACCCTCACAACCCATCGTCCAGATATCCCACTTCGGTAGTCCCCTCTCAGCCCTGCTCTCCTTGATTTCATGCGGCTTCAAACCCTCATAAGAGCCGTAATCCCACTCTGTGATATCCTCCGTAACGGTGACTTTGCCCTCCTTCTCCAAGCGATCTTTATGGGTTGGCCCGAGAAGCATATCCAATGTAACAACAGCACGCTGACGAGGCGAAGTAAAGACGTGCGCCAATTTAGAAGGATCGATGAGCTTTCCTGGTCCGACTAATGCTTCGCCTGTGCCTTTGACTTGGGAGATGCCATTCTCGGTCAAAGGAATCTCGGCGTTGCCGGTGCAGCGGCCGTTGATGGTCCATTCGGTTTCGCCTAGTATGATAGCAATTAGAAAAGCTGTGGTGTCTAACACGAAGCTTTGGGGGGGTTGAGAAACGTGAGGGTGTGAAATGGTTATTTACCGTGTCTAGCGAGGAAGACTCGTGGTGTGGTTGCGTTTGCGTCAGACATTTTGCTGGAAATCCGAGACGTTGTACACACGGGTCGTCGAATTTGAGTTGCGGAACTAATGTGCGAATAAAGGTCAGTTAAATAAACTTTTGATGTTTTTATTGGAGGTCAGAGATCCAAGTATTACACCGATCTCGCATTCACATACTTGTTCCACTCATTACGTTGCGCTGTGAGATTCCGGTATCTGCCTCAACGGCTCAGCCCCGTTAATGCGGGCTGACCAGATTCGAGGGGGAATAATTATTGTACCCCCACCTCAAATCCTGGTCGCCCTCTTTTTTGGTTATGCACATTGCCTCACTGGACACGCCCTGCATCATGCAGGTTAGAGATAAAGGCGAGCTCTGCCGTTGTTCAACGGAATCTGTATTAGCACAGAAAATTATACCAGTACGGGTTGACCAGGGTACCCGTTGGCGAATCAATCTTCGGACACTTCAAGAATGTACATCAGGATGAATAAGAATTTATTAGTCCCCCCGTTATTTATTCGTTCCAGACTTCTCATTGTAAGCCACGTGTTGCGAATCTTTACCTAAAGATTCGCAACACGTGACTAGGCCCCTAGGGCGTAGGTGTTGAGGAAAACGGACATTCCCGTGGGATACGGTGGGCTTTTACGCCTAAAATGACGGGTTATCTCCGTGAGACCGTCCAACTTC
>KV454835.1:0-17035 GCA_001662585.1 Pseudogymnoascus sp. WSF 3629
TATTTATTCTAGAGTGCGGATTCGACAAAACGTTTGCACTGCTCTTGATGTTACGAACACGGACCAGACCGCAGGGTGGCAGGGCAGGTGGTTGGTTAGGAATCGGTTAGCTAACCACACCTAACCAAATCACGTGCGATGGATCACGATGGATCATGGTGATCCATGGTGATCCTGAGCATGGCACTCTCTATATAAGTAGATAGCTTTTATAGTATAGGAGCTTCGTGCTCAACTCAATACAGTATTTCATACATATTAGTAACGTGCTATAACTTGAGAACGAAGCCTTTGTGATTGATCCCCTGCCTCATCCACCAACCCAACGCAAGCCAAGCCTTCACGAGTCCAACACCAGGACCCGGCGTTACAATCGGTACAGCGGCCCACAACCAACTCTATGTGGCAGCTACGGTACCTAGAGTATGATTCCCTAGGCGCACCAGGGAAGAGCAGTATCACAGTATATAGCGCAGTATTACAGTAATTTAATCAATTGTCCTATCTATTCTAATGAATCTACGTAGTATTTATGGCATCTGAGGCTTCCAAAGCCGTAGAAGAGGCCCCTCACCAGCGTGCAGAGTTCTCACTTGCCCTGGTGAGGACAATAGGACCGCCGACTCCACGGTGGGGATTACCGGCTTTCCTGGGCCAAAGGCCCGCAACCCCACGGCCAATGGCCCGATTCCCAAGAGAGATGTTGCAAGGCCCAGACCACGCGACTTTAATCGGAGTGCCTTGTGCCTTGAGATAGATATGAGCCAGTCAGCTCCCTCGGCTGTGCATTCTTGAGCCACGGCCCCTGGAGAAATAGAGACATTTACGAAAGAAAGACCGAGATCTGCATACCGCTAACGGATTTCATTGTTATGCCTCTGCAGAGTACTTGCAGAGTGAGGATCCGAGGACGAGCTGCGCCTTGTTGAAACCCCTCTCTGGGACATATGGATAGTTTGACGCGGCAGCTTCTGTGTTACGAACACAGCTCGGCCTACATGACGGCAGGGTAGGTGGTTGGTTAGGTACCGGTTAGCTAACGGTTAGCTAACGGCACCTAACCGGATCACGTGCGATGGATCACGCAGGATCACGGTGATCCAGCATGAGCCAGGACCACCATGGATCACGGTGATCATGGTGACCCAGAGCATGACACTCTTTATATAAGTAGAATAAATTTCTTAGTCGCGCTATGTCGGTAAATATATAAAAAGCAAGTGCCTCATCTACAGGTTCGCGAGAAGATATCACGTGCTAAGGCTGTCTACTGGGTGGCGATGAGCGCATTCAAATGGTCACAGGGTTTAGTTGTGGACAAACTGAACAGTTTTTGCAAGATAATAATAATTAGGAGATATTTAGAGTGTTAAATATCAAAGATATAGACCGTGTCGGTGGTGTGTGTGATTTAAATAACTGATTCGACCAGTTAATACTTCCCTACATCCGTCGCGACGGCAATGAATTTTTGCATCTGAAGCCACCAAGTTAAGATGCTGTGTTCGTACGTGCTTACGGAGGATATCAATGCGTTTAAAAACCTTGTCCTTCTTTGCTAGTCCAGCCTCCTTGTCCGACTTACAGAGATCACATGTCAACTCTGGCCCTTGGATCTGCTGAACACCCACAATCGTCTCGTTTTTATACAGCTTCTGGACATCAGAGAGATGTTCTGGCTGTTGCTTCTCCAACTTCGGCCCCTTATACTTGCGAGGGCATTCTTGTCTGTTACAGATCAGTGCCAGGTTATTGACGAAAGCAATCCGTACTTCAATGACCTGATCCTCATCTAAATCATTAAGTGACATGCCTAGAATTTTGACAATTGCAGCTCGCTCCTTGAGTTCGTACTTCTTTGGAGAGGAGGTGAGAGTATCAGTAGGGAAGATACCCTGCATTTGTCGATTGACCTCCTCAGTGTGGACGTTTATATGAAAATCTTTGATAGTCTTCTCGAGTAATGCATCGCTTAATTGGCGTCTCAAATTGTTTATATTAGCTTGTGCCTCTTTATGTTGCTCGAACAACTTCGTTCCTTGAGCTGCCTTGATCGTGGTGTAGCCCTTCAGCTTGATTTCTTGGCCATATGTGTCACGTAAAGAAGCTGCCTTGACGATGTCTGGATGATTTTTAATCTCAAGCTTCTGCTCATCTGTAAGGCACGAAGGGCATCTCCCATGACGAGCTAGCCGGCCGACTCTTCGTATGAGATTGTCTCGTCGTGGTGTGCCTAGATAGATGCCTTGGCAGTCTTTGTCGACGAAGTCTGGCATGTAGTACCGCTCGTAAACATCCCCACTATTGCCCATAATATGTCTGCGTTCTTCAGGGGTCAGTGCGTCTATGACAGCATATATTAGCGAATAGGACAGCAAACACTACCAGAAGAATAGAGATGAAACGGATTAATATCATACCATTCAGCTCCTTTCCCGAACCTCGCCGCAGGCCATAGAGCTCGAGCGCCTTCTCATATCCCATCACTCGACCGAGGCGAACAAAGTAATATCGATACTTCGAATACTGGAAAGATTTGGTTTTAGAAATACGGACTCCATTGGCAGTGGCTTTGACGTCGCGGAAGATAGGTCGTTCTGCCCATTCGTCGTCCCATTCAAGAGTTATGCGGTCAGCGTCTGGATCGACGACTAGATTGTAGATATCCCGTAGAGATTTGAATTTGTTTTTGAACGCGTTATCAGCAAGAGCAAGTGCTAGCATAAAGCTAACTGCGCAACATGATAGATCTTCCCCTTCATAGAATGTAAACTTCTTCCTGTTTAAATCAGTAAACTGCAGAAGCAGAGCAGCTTGGCTCCTACACATAGTACCACTTACTTCTTAGACTTCCCTCCAGACCTTTTAATATGCTGGAGGTTTAAAGTCATGACAATTATTGGCCGTTTCCCTTTAACCGTAGAAGGGAATAGTTGGAATGTGATATCTGAATAGAGCAGAGGACGCTTCCCAACAAGAGCTTTTGGTCTCGAGCTTGTGCAGCCACCAAAATCCATGAGTAACGATTCTTGTACCCGGAGTCGTTCATGGGGATATAACTCTGTATCATCTACCCAGTTGCCATGTTGTAGATTGCATAGATCATCAACAAACAGCGCGTACTTCTCCTTTTCGGACGTATCAAGCTTGAGATATTGCGGGATCCACTGTTTCAAAGTTGGTATCGTCCAGCTAAGTACTAAGATGGGCACTTACGTTACGAATATCAAATAGAATGTCGTCAGTCATATATCTCTTCGCTACTTGTGCATATAACATGCTGAGTGTCTTCCAGTACGTTGTAATAGAGGATTCTTTCGTTACGCGTGAGTTTTCATATCGCCAGCAGAGGTATGCCTTGAAAATGGGTGCTTCACCCTTTGCAAGGGCTTCTGACGGATTATCGCCAAGTACGAAATCGGGGTCTTCATCCTCAGGAGCGGCTTCTTTCTCAGCCTTTAACTCCGTCCAGAACCTACCAAGCAACGGTTAGCAAAGCTGTCTATATACACACGGCTAACCAACAATAAAGACTTACAACGCCCAAAATTCCTCTGCCCTCGCTATCATAATCTTCGTATCATCACCGTGATTTGATAGATTTACACCTGCTTTACTGAAATCTGCTATCTTTTGCCGGTAGGACACGGCTTCAGCAGATTCAGATTCATTTTCAGACTGGGAATTGTAGCCAGAATCCGGGCGCAGCTCATCGCCAGCATGTGGAGATGCTAATTGCTTGCCGCGATGTATCCTTTTCTTTTTAGTCCGCGGTCCATGGAGTCGCCGTTGTTCCTCCATGGTCGCTAGCGCTGCAGAAGGAACTCCACCTCGGCCATTGTGAAGGCCTGCACGTTGGGCATGACGCCGAGCGAGTTTTGGGGGAAGATTGGCCATGTCGCTGCAGAAGATAGTGTATTGCAAAGCGTGGCAGTTTGTGAGGTCAACGACGATGGCGTTCAGTCTGTCTAGGAGTAGATTGTGCTCGACGTTGTGCTCGATATTTTAAGAAGCGTATATTCCTTTGGATCAGAGAAAAAACAGTAAAGCGAAGCAATCCAGAAGGTTACTTGAAAGCACCGAGGTGAGGACAGAGCGAGTAATGTCAAAGAGAGTAAGGAGTGCCCAGCGTGAGATGGCACGATTATATACATGTTCTATTATAGTAGGTCACAAAGCAGGCAGGCAGCGCGGATTACTTTACCTTGTTATTTTTACCTTGGAAATAGGCCCTCACATTTCGGGGGTTAACCAATTCGCGATTATGATTGTAGTTGTCCTTAAGGCGGCAAGCCAAATTTATGTTAGCGTGAAGTTAGCGTGGGTAGCCGAGCGGAAAGGCCGTGTAAAGCAGCGGGCAAATGCAGCCGTAAACAGCTGCCAAATCGCCAACATGTAGTGTATAGTAGAGATAAACCTAAGCTCTCTTTATGCCTTAGCATAAAAGTGCTTACTAATTAATTAGAATATTTAGTAACTTTAGATCTAAGAAGCCTACACTACCCCTTGATTTATTTAACAAGCCTTAAAGTAACAAGATTCTTAAAGCTAGGCTAAGTAGCTAACTATAAACCCACCTACTAGCTTTAGACCCCTAAGACTATATTATGTACTACATTAGAACCCTATAACTAAGAAGCTAATGTAGGAAGGCTACTGCTTCTATTACTAGCAAACTAGATACCAAGCTTATGAATGTCCTACTAAGAATGCTTAAGTTTATAAAGTTAGCACCTATAATGCTACACGTTTAGGAAAAGAATAACCTTTAGACAAGACGTCCCTAAAGGTGTCATAATAGTAAGAATTATAACTTCTTCCTCTAGCTTTAGATTAGATCTAGATACTCTATTCATAGTTACCTATATAATAGGAAAATTAAAAATCAAAGATAAGCTCTCATTAATACTAGAGCTACTAGAGGAAACTTTATAAATGCTATTAACATAGAACAAATTTATGAAATAGAAGGCATCTCACCTATAGAGCTTCTAAAGCCACATTCTATTTAAGGCTTTAATGGGATAGTAGCCCCTCTTATTACTTATGTTATATACCCTTGCCTATAAGTCTAGGACTATGTAGAATACCTATGTTCATTATTTATCACTACCTTAGGAAAGTACTCCCTTATTCTTAGAAAAGCCTAGATGAAGCAACATGGAGTAGTACTAGATATAATTAATGATGTCATTTAGTTCATAGGTAAACATTATGATTATAAAGGGGCTCTTGTTAAGGCTAACTAAGAATTAATCTAAATATAAAAAGTAACACTAGAACTAATATAAAAAGTAGTAGCTCTATAAAAGGCTAAGCATTAGAGGCTAAAAAAGAAGCCCTATCTAGTAGTCTTAGCCTAGGAAACCTAGACCAAATCACTAGCTTTAACTTAGGAAAGTAGATGCTCTATTACTATAATAGGAGTAGCACTCTTTTAATTCCTATTAAGATAGAATAAGGCATAGGTCTTTATAGTAGTAATGATAGACATATATTAAGACTATAAACAAGATAACTAGAAGGTCTAAATAGAAATTAATCTAAGAACCATTCTACTAGAAGAGTTCTATAACTTTTTAGATGTCTTCTTAAAAAGGGCAGTAGATATATTACTACCTTATTACCCTTATAATCATTACATTACTCTAGAAGAGGAAGTAAAGCTAGGCTATACACCCCTATATAACATGTTAAAGGAGGAATTAGACTAGGTTTATAAATACATTAATAAGAATCTATTAAAAGGCTTCATTACTACAAGCATAGCCCCTTTTACATCCCTAGTCTTATTTATGAAAAAGGCAGATAGTAGTCTCTACTTCTATGTTAATTATAGAAAGCTTAATGCTATTACTAAGAAGGATTAATATCTAATACTACTTATTAATAAGACACTTGCTTAGATCATAGGGGCAAAATACCTTATAAAGATTAATATTTAACATGCTTTTAATTAAATATAAATGCAAACTAAAGAGGATGAGGACCTTACTACATTTCAAACTTGTTATAGCTTATATAAATCATGTGTGCTACCTTTTGGACTTACAAATGAGCTTATAACCTTTTAATGCTTTATGAATGAAACACTATAGAACTACCTACATAAATTTATAATAGCTTATATAAATAATATTCTCATTTATAGCCAGAATAAGGAAGAGCATACTATCTACATAAAGTAGGTCTTATAAAAGCTCTATAAAGTAAGTCTATAAGCTAACATTAAGAAATGTAAATTCTTCGTTTAAGAGACTAAGTTCTTAGGACTTATTATTAGAGTTAATGGTATTTGTATAGACTCTATAAAAATAGCCATAATCTTAGAATAGGGAACTCCTTAGAATATTACTAATGTCTAAGCATTCTTAGGATTCTATAACTTCTATTAGCATTTCATTAAAGGGTATTCTAATATTACTAAACCATTAACATTCCTAACTTAAAAGGATTAGCCATTTACATAGAGCAAGGCTTATTAAGCTACTTTTAAACTTATGAAGAAGACTGTTATAGAAGCCCCTATCTTAAGACACTTTAATAGGAATAAGATAGCTTATGTAGAAGCTAATTCTTCTAATTATATATCCTCTAGGGTACTCTTATAGATGGATGATGAAGGCATTCTTCACCTAGTAGCCTTCTTCTTAAAAAAGCTCATTCTAGTAGAATGTAACTACAAGATCTATGATAAAGAGTTACTAGCTATCATTTAATGTTTTAAGGCCTAGAGACTTAAACTAGAAGGGACTAATCTACCTATTTAAGTGTTATTAGATCATAAGAACTTAGAGTATTTCATAACAACTAAAAAGCTTATAAGATGCTAAGCTTAATAGGTAGAACTACTTGCTAGTTATAACTTTAAGATTACTTACTAGCCTAGGAAACAAAATGGAAAAGTAGATGCCCTTACTTAGAGGCTAGGAGATAGGCTAGAAGGAAATGATGAAGATGATAGGCAAAAGCATTAGCTTTAAACATTACTACCATCTTTATGCTTTGATGTAGCCATTACCTTAGCTCTAGTCTAAGTAGAAGAAGTAGGACTTGACTTTAAGGAAGCTATCTATAAGGCTTAGTAAGAAGACACCTTTTGCATTTAGACATTATAGAAGCTTTAAGATTAGGAGCAAATGAGTAAGTAGGTTACACTAGCCTACTATGAAGAACAGAATGGGCTCTTAGAATACAAGGCTAAAGTTTAGATCCTAGAAGCTATACACGTTAAGCTATTATAAGAAGTGTATAATAAACCATTAACTAGCTACCTAGGGATAGGAAAGACACTTTGTATTATAAGGGAACGCTACTACTAGCTAGGCATAGAAAGGATAATAAAATAATACATCTTAAACTATTATATCTATTAACAAACTAAGCCCTTATAAGACACTTATAATGAACTACTATAGCTATTACTAATACCATAGCACTTATAGAAGGATATATTAATGGACTTTGTCATAGGATTACCATTATTAGAAGGGAACAATGCTATATTAGTAGTAGTGTATTAACTTACTAAATAATGGCACTATATCCCTTACTTTGTAGGTAATGAAGGCACTACTATAGAAGCTATAGCCTAGCTCTTATTATAGCATGTTTAGAAGCACTATAGATTACTAGATAGCATTATATTAGATTAAGGACTATAGTTTGTTACATTAGTTTAGAAAGGACTCTATAGAACATTAAAAATCTAAATAAGACTCTTAATAGCTTTTCATCTAGAAACAGATGGACAAACTAAAAGGCTTAATGGAGAAATAGAATGCTACCTTCATGCTTATGTAGATTACTTATAAGACAATTAGGTGTAATACTTATGTATAGTAGAATTTGCATTAAATGCCCTACTATCTTTAATAACAACCATAAGTCCATTCTTTACTAATAGAGGGTTTAAACCTTAAATGAGCTTTGATTTAATAGAGCATTAGAATGACTAAGAGCCTATGGATATAGCATTATAAATAGAACAGATTTAGGAATTCCTATAAGATTAAACCATGCTCTTCTAATCCTAGATGGAAGAATCTATAAATTAAACATAGAAACTACCATTATGCTACTAAATTAGAGACAAAGTCTAGCTATCTACTTAGAATATATACACTTAGAGGCCCTTAAAGAAGCTTGATTTTAAGTAGATAGGACCTTTTATAATATTAGAATAAGTAGGAGTTACATCTTATAAGCTAAAGCTACCTTAGAGTATAAATATCCACCCTATCTTTTATAGTAATCTTCTACGTCTAGATCCTAATAATGTACTATAAGGACAATACACTAAGCCTTCATTACCTATTGTAATAAATGGTAAAGATGAATAGGAAGTGGAATACATCCTAGATTTAAAGCTACTCTAGAAAAAGCTATACTATAGAGTTTAATGGAAGGATCACCCTATAGATCTAGAATGGTACCTAGTAGAGAACTTCACCTATGTACTTAAGGTAACATAAGCATTCTATCATTAATACCTACATAAGCCAAAGACTGTTTTACTATAATTAGGAGATCTAGCTAAAGAAAGAGAGAGGGTAGTGTTATGAATGTGTTACTATAGAGTGTTACTATAAATGTAAGGGCTAGTAGGGTATTTACTCTTTGCTTATAGAATAAGCACTATGTATATTAGCACTCTTCTTCTCTTCTTCTCTTCTTCTCTTCTTCTCTTCTTCTCTTCTTCTCTTCTTCTCTTCTTCTCTTCTTCTCTTCTTCTCTTCTTCCTTTCTTCTTTAGATTTATTATTCTATCTTAACTATCTACATGACTCTACTCTATGTGACTTATAATAATAATGTACTAAGCTAGCTTACTAAAGGGGTATAAGTTATAATACATTCTACTATTCTACTTAAGGTAGAAGTTAAGGCTTTATAAGTAACAAATGAATAGAAAAAGAGAAGGGAAAGGAAGTATAAGAGGTATATAATATAAGGGGGGAGTCTATTTATATAAGATGAAGAGGATATCCTTTAGGTAGCTAAGGTTAATGCTTAGGTCTATATAGATGTAGTAAGTAAGACTACTTAGTAAGTAGGTTCTATAGGCTAATAGAAGTACTATAGCTTATATAGCACTATAAGACATAATGCTTATATGTATAAGAGGCACTAGGAATTAATTATAATTAAATAAGGGTCATTATGTAAGGTAGTAGTATAGTAGTAGTAGTAATAGTTACATTTTAGTGTTTTAGTACACTACTTGTTTATGTGTGCTACTTATATATAAAATATGTTATATATTCTTAATAATACTAAAGTAGGTAATGTATCCTTTAGAGTAGTAAAGCTTATAATGTAAACTTCTTTACCTAAATATATAAGTATAGATAAGTAGTATAAATGATAAGACTAACTATATATAACTGATTGATTAATTGATTATTTCTTACACTAATTAAGCTAAAGCTATGTAGTACTCCTTTTATCAAAACACAGGAAACTAGAACCTAGAGAAAAACCTGCTATCTATAACTCGCTTTTGACCTGTTGGTTACCCTGCTGCCTGCTAATACTCACTAATTCCTAAGAGACTAGTCGTACGAAAGAGAATTAGCAACCTAGAACTAGCGTAGTCGTCTGGATTGGATCATCCATTTGCTGGCTACCACAGCTCTGTCTGGAGTATCTAGGAGTCGTACAAATGTCAGCCCTTAACCTAGTTCCACCTACTAGTCCGCTTCCCTAGGGTAGTGTAGCAACACGTGCCTTAGGGTCTCCTAGGACTAACCACACTTGCACTAGCTAGTGTCGTATGATGGGACCTTAGCCTTACACAGGAAGTGTGCTAGCCTAGTTCACCCTAAGCGTAACTAAACAAGCATCAAGCTCTCTGCTTTCCATAGCTTGGCGTGTAGCTATAAGACCTGCTTCTTAGGGGGCCGCTTAATCTAATCCCACGTCGTACGAGGGAGCGTGTTCCACCTAGCTTCCTAAGCCTGGAGTAGTTTTGCTTTGCAGGATACCTAGTCACCACCAAGTGCCTGGTCCTGTGCTGCAGCCCACTCCTTCCTAGCTTCCCTACTGGTCCTGTACTTGTCACGTTGCCGTGCCTTGACCTTGGTCCTCCGTATGATGACCTAGCATGCTTTCTGGATTTGCTAGTATACTAGGGACTCCTAAAGCTGGGTCTGGAATGCTGCCACTCTGCTGTCTAAGTACAGGTCGAGCGGTGGGGTATATGTCTCTGTTTCTAATGTTGCAATTAGTGTAGCCTGATATGCCCCTGCCACCGTACGAAGACACTTGTTTTGGATAAGCTGTAGTTTAGCTGTAACCCCTTTAGCCTTAGAGACTGTAGGGGAATGCCATGATGACGCTCTGTATGCAAGTTGCAGTTAGACTACTAACGAGTAGATCAACTAGGACCATACGAACGTAGCGCCCTAGGTGGAAGCTAATATCCTGGTTAGGGCTCTAGTTTGAATGGTCCCCTTTTGGACTGCCTTCCTTGCATGTGCAGTCTAGCAGAGCTTGGTATCTAGCCATATGCCTAGTACCCGTACCTCTGCTATAGGCTGCTTCTTAGTGCCTCTAAAGTGGGCACTAGCTTCTAGGTTGAACTTCGTACGACTACGCGTGAGATGGATCAGCTCGTACTTAATAGGTGCAAACTTCATCCCGTGCCGTTTGGCCTAGCGAAGGCACTGTGTGTGTACCCCTTCTAGAGTCCTGTAGTTGGCTTCTGTGGAAGTGCTATAAGTTAGTATATTCGTGTCGTCTATAAACCTAATTGTAGATACTCTGGCTTTCGGACGATCACAGATCTCTAGCAGCTTAGAAGCATATAGTATAAACAGTATTAGTAATAGCGTTGATCCTTAGGGCACACCGTACTAGATTCCAAATGGATCTGACTCCTGGCCTTGTATTACTAAGGTGGTCGTACGGTCCGTTAGGAAAGCTTTTACCCACTGGATTAGCCAGCCTAGCATTCTCTTTTTATAGAGGATGTTAAGTAGCTGTATAGGGTGTACTGTGTTAAATGCTCCTAAGAGGTCAAGAGACAGTATCATGGCTACGTGTTTAGGGGACTTCCATACAGTTTGAACCTGTTCCGTTAGCAGCTCTAGTGCCGTTTCTATAGAGCGCTTTGTACGGGCCCCCATCTGTGTATCCAGGAGCAGGTGATGTTGCTCAGCTGCTTCCTAGATCCGTTTTGCCATGACTGCCTTAATTAGTTTGCCAATGGTGTTTAGTAGTGCAATTAGGCGCTAGGCTCCTGGTTCCTCATATGACTCCTTGCCTGGTTTCTAGATCACGATTGTATAGGCGTGTTTAAACTAGGCAGGGTAGTGGCCTAGGTTCCAGGATGCTAAAGCCAGGGCTGCTACTGCTATGGTTAGTGGTTTCCCCATAGCTTTAAGGAAGTCATTAGAGATCAAGTCACTTCTAGGTGCCCTATTAGTCTTCCTCGTACAAAGCAGTGCGTGGATCTCATCTGAGGTTACACACTAGTCTAGTAGCAATGCATCCTAGTAGGTATCATCCGCGAATGTAGCATCATGGATGTCTGTTAGGTCTGCTTCTACAGGTGGGTAGAATCGTGTACAGAGAGCTGTGACTTTGTCTAGGATGGTGGTTATAAGACTGGTTGTAGATCTAAGATCTAGCATCACTAGGAGCATCACTAGACCGTTGCTCGTACAGCCCCATTTAGCCAGCCTCTAGATGCCTTCCCCTTAAGTGGCTTTATGAATGGCTTCCTAGAAGCACTTCCTCTTCGCCTAGTGGATCATACGGCACTTCTTGGCTCGTGCCTCCGCTTGTGCTTGCTAGTTGTGTCTCTGGCGTGCGTCTCTCTCATCCTAGAGTAACTGTCTTATGTCTTTAGTCTACTATGGCTGCCCGTACGATGATGGCTTGCTCTATGGGACTGTGTCGTTAACTAGGCCTTGTGTAAACCAAACTACCTACTAGGCGTACATGTCAATGTCCTAACTAGTTAGCATACTAGGAGGGGGTGGGAGATGCGCTGCCCCTGCTTAGACTCCGTCTAGGTTCATCTGTTTCTAGCACCTCCGTGGTTGGAACGGGAGCCGTACGGTATCTAGTAGCAGTTTAGTGGTAATCAGGTAGTGATCTGAGCCATAGTCAAGGTCCGTATGAACCTGGCAGTTGACTAGCTGGTCCTAGAGGCTAGGCGTAAGGAAAGTGAGGTTGATTGTACTACTGAAGCCCCTGGCTTCCCACGTGGGTATCCCCTGCAGGGAGACGAGGTTAAGGTCGTACGACTACAGAGTATTAAGAAACGGTTTAGCTGCTAGGTGTAACGTGGGCGTTCATATGCTGCACTAGAGCAGGTGGTGGAGGTTGAAATCCCTAAGGACCATGTGTTCCCCTTCTCTCTAGAGGTATTCCTAGAGTAGGGGAATTAGTAAGGGGTAATTGACGATGGTGTATCCGCCTAGAGGCTCACTGTACACATTATAGATCTAAATGCATATGTTAGCCGTATGGATGTTAAGGATAGCTAGGTCTAGGCTAGGGAAGTGGACATTCTAGATAGCACTGTCCACTCTCTAGTTAATTAGAAAGCAACACCTTCTCTACTGGTCGTTGTATGCAGAGATGAAGCCTAAGTTGCCTAGGTAGTACGTTCGGTTCTAAAGTGGGTTTTGCCATGGTTCTTAGAGTGTAATCACGTCATACAACTGTATCTAGGGGTCTGTAAGAAGTGGTTTAGTGACCTTCTTGCTCTTCTGTACGTTATATTGCAGTATTTGTACCTTATTCATTCTAGGAAGGTTGAAGGATAGTCTAAATGTCTTTAGAGCCTGTCTAAGACTACTAGAGGGTCTCGTACGCAAAGGGCTGTCCCTGTCTCCTCTTTAGCCATGGGACCTCCCTTTCTGAGTTGCTGTCTAGAGTGATACTGCTAAACACTAGCGGTTCCTAGGATAAGGTGAACTTGGTGTTCACCTCTAGGGCTAGGGCTGGGGCTGGGGTTAGGCTAGGAGCCTAGGTAGGTGTAGTGGTCCTAGCTTGCTTCGTACGAACCTAGAACCATGTAGGCCTGTTGATATATGCCTACCTTGTAGCTTTAGCGTGCTTTCGTCATACGGGGCATTCCCTTGCCCATGCTAGGTGCTTGCCCTTGTAGGCAATACACTACTATGCTATACGGTCCTCCTTCTTAGGACACTTGCTAGCCTTGTGGCCAATCGCTACATAGTGCCCATAGTAGACCATGTTCTTGTAGTGCTTTGCTATATGCCTGTACGAGTGGCATTTAAAGCACTGTGTGACTTAGCAGTCTCTGTAGAAGACCTCATAGTCATGGAGCTCGCTACTAAGCAACAAGCCCTAGTCGATTAGCAAGTTAGCCTGCTTAGGCTCTGCTAGCCCAATGTGTAGCAGGCCAGTTTTCTTATGATACTTCAAGGTCTTATGGGCCCATCCTACTCGTACGATGGTCACCCTGCCTTAGAGCTTAGGGTTCTGCGCGTAGATGGCCTTAATGGCTACCTGCTAATCTTGAGGGTTCATAGTAGGAACCCTAATGCCATGTGCTAGGACTGTATACTCCTTCGTACGGATCCTAGCATCTGTCCTAAAGATCTAGACCACCTTAGGGTCCTTCTCCTACTTCTTCTATGCCTCCTTAGTCTTAAAGGTAAGCAGGGTATCCCTACTTTGTAGCCGTCTAGCTGTGATCGTGGCTTCGCATGTAATGCTAGCATTTATATCTCATATGATCTCTTGCCTAGATCGTTGCTGCTGTGCTGTCGTCTCTTTTCCTAGGGCTATGGTCACTTCACGCGACCTCCTAGCTAGGACTGGCATTTCCTTTGGCTAGCTGGCCCTTTGCTATAGTACTAAAGCGTACGACAGTAGAGCAGCTGCCTAGGTGGTCTTGGTTAGGCCTTAGACGGCCTCCGCGATGTCTTTGACCTAAGCCTTAAGCTTAGTAATGGCTATAGTCGCGTCATCCATATGACGCGTCTCTAGGGCTCCCTCTGTCACTGTCTCTCGTACTTTGGCCTAGGCATCCTAGATCCTTAAGGGCTAATTCTCTCCTCGTACGAACGTCTCTATAGTCTGTATTGCTTCTAGTAAAGTTGCTCTAGGGCACTACTCGTCGTCACATCACGACGTGTCACGAGGGGTTGTAGGGCTATTAACCTCCATACTTAGTCCCTAACGCTCGTACGAGCTTCTAGGGATAGCTGATACAGAGGGTAGTAGAGTTGGATATATTTAAATGATTGAATTATATAGTTTATAATATCGTGGCTAGTTGGTGCTTGGTTGTCTTAAACTATATATAACTATAAGTACTTTAGTTATACTATAGCTTTATATTAATATATATTAAAGTTTATTATTTATAATGCTACTAAAAGAGTATGCTTTATAAAAGAAGCTTAAGGTAAATAATAAGCTATAGGTAAAGAAAGATATTAGAGCTATAGCATTAATATGTAAAGATGTTTCTACTATAGTAAGGGATAAAGACCTTTAGTAGAAGTATAAGAAGATAGCATTACTTTAGCTAGCTAACTAGTTCTTTACCTTATAAGGACATTTACTAGAAGAGGTTACTTATAATAAAGCTAGAGTATATAATTAAGTCTCTTTTATTATATAGCTAATATTAATAGTACTATATAGCTTATAATAGCATTAGTAAGTTATTAACATACTAATAAAGCCTTTCTTTAGTAGAATCCTATTACTAATAAAGATATAGTTAAATGTAACTTATTTCTATAAACA
This sequence comes from Pseudogymnoascus sp. WSF 3629, assembly GCA_001662585.1. Lineage (NCBI taxonomy): Eukaryota > Fungi > Ascomycota > Leotiomycetes > Thelebolales > Thelebolaceae > Pseudogymnoascus > Pseudogymnoascus sp. WSF 3629. The sequence continues at coordinate 14,739 of KV454835.1, forward strand.
TTTATTTATACTAAGTAGAGTGTTCTTATCTATGCTATAATAAGAGCTTATAGATGTAGAAATAGCAATCTACTAGAAATAGCTAGAATAGTTAGTTAGTACTAAAACTCTAAGCTTCTTCCTTTTCTAGAATGTAGTACTTAAGGATATCCTTCCTTAAGATAGTATAGTAGTACCTATATAATATAAAAAGATAAAGTGCTATAGTATAACATAGCCATTTACCCTTATTATAATTAAAGGAATTAATATAAATGTTTAGGTAAAGAACATTCCTAATCCTCTAAATATTCTTTATAATAAGAACTATTAGAACTTACTAAAGAACTAGATAAGTAATGTTAGGCCTAGTATAATTACTACTATTAAAGTAGTCTACATTCTAGTATTAACCTTATAATGGAGGTCATTAATGAGGGTCTCTTTAGAGTAATCTAGTTTAATGGTAAGTCTCTAGAACTTAGCCTAAAAGGTAGTAAAGTTGTCCTTGTTTTAAAAGAGCTTTCTATAAGCACGTTATGTAGTAAAGTAGTAGTCTAGATTACTAAAAACTCTATCTAAGACTTTAAATATTTCCTCTATAGTTTAGAACTTGTTCTAAGTAGATTAGAGGTATAGATTAATATATAAGGAGGCTTTCCTACCTAGTTTACTTTATACATAACCTATCTAAAGGACTAGAGTAGGAAAATGGTCTAGGTTTACCTTAAGCTTCATCTTTATCTTAATGCTCTAATCATCATAAGCTAGCTCTATTCTATCTATGAGAATAGAAGGGTCTAGGATCTTAGTAGATTTCTAGTATAATTCTCTATTATAAGTAGTACTACTTTTTAACTTCTTAATTTTAAGATATTTCATAATAATAGCTTGTCTTGCTATTGTCTACTTATAAGCTTAAATAACCTTCTATAGCTAGCTAATATTATCATTATATATAGCCTTCTCTTCTTAACTCTTCTAGAGGGTAATATTATAGAGCTAGGTGACATGATCATAATCCTCTATCATCTGCTTTTGGATTTAAAGTGTAGCCTCTTTCTAGGCTTAGCTCTAGGTGCTTATAATAGAGAGGTCTTTAAGCTCCTAAATGCAAAGAGTAGCTTAGTGTTCTAGGTCCTTAAGTAGTGTTTCCCTTCTATTATAGGTATGGCTTTCTAAGTAGTCCTCATTAGTTATAGTAGATTAGGTTTCTTAATCTTAACTCCTATTATAGATAACATGTCCTTATACATTACATGCTATTATAGTAGGCTTTACTTCTTATCCTTAGAATTGTTAAGGTTAGGATCTTCCTTTAACTTTGTTAGTATTAGGAATTAGACATGTATATAGTAAAGGCCCTATTATGTAGTTGTTAGCTATATAAGCTACTTAAGAGGAGTGTACTTCTATTATAGTTATATCCTTATTAAGGGAGCATTATAGAAAGATCTAATTTTGCTAATGTATTAATAATTTGATTTCTAGGTTCTAGTGCTTAAGGATTGTTTATAGGTTTCTTAGTCTAATTTTAATTCCTAGTTCTTATGCTAGTTCTAAAGGTTCTAGTTGTAGTTCTAGTACTTAGGGTTCTAGTTCTGGTTTTAACTTCTAGATTGTAAGTGTATGCTAGTTCTATATCTAGATCTAGATCTAGGTCTTTGCTTAAAGAGTAGTAGTAGTGTTTGAGTTTTGGTTTCTAGATTTAATGCTTTAGTGTTATGGTTCTATATCTAGGTCTAGTGCTTATCTAGGTTCTTGCTTAAAGTGAGCTAGTAAAAGAAAAAGAGATTTATTATTATGTTATGAGTTATGTAGAGTAGAGTCATGTAGATAGTTAAGACAGAATAATAAATCTAAAGAAGAAAGGAAGAAGAGAAGAAGAGAAGAAGAGAAGAAGAGAAGAAGAGAAGAAGAGAAGAAGAGAAGAAGAGAAGAAGAGAAGAAGAGAAGAAGAGAAGAAGAGAAGAAGAGTACTAATATATATAGTGCTTATTCTATAAGCAAAGAGTGAATACTCTACTAGCTCCTACATCTATAGTAACACTCTATAGCAACACATTTATAACAATTATTAATTAAGGTAGAAGAGCTATTCTAATGCTATATAATGTAGTTCTTAACATGCTCTATTTAAAAGTTAAGCTCCTTTATAGTTTAAGGAGTCTTTAAAGTCTAATTATTACTCTTAACTATAGGAGGGGTTAGAGTTCTTAAGTATAGATTTAAGTAAGAGAGGACATTCTATAGCTTATATAGAACTAGTCCTATAGCTTAGAATCTACTTTTAATGTTCTACTTTATAAATGTAGCTT